>JARFOC010074955.1:0-42892 GCA_031763485.1 Osmoderma eremita | reverse complement strand
AGTAATAAATTTATTATAAGGTACGTGACTTACTTTACCAGAAACTGCGCGCCCTGAGATCAGTAAAAATAAGAGAGTGCTCATATTAGCCGAAGCATTAACGAAATTTATTTAATCAATGGATTGTAAGAGTACCGTTACAATATGTTAATTATACAACTAGTACGCGATACAAATAGTCCCAGAAGAGTCTTAAAAAGCGAATGAGCTATAGAGAGGTGAATGTCGATTTTGCAGGTAATGGATATTAAATCGTGGTGGCATTGCATTGTCTATTCACTTCGACTCGTTGCGCACGGTATTCAATTTTATTTAAAAAAACAATGATATAACGTAACGTGCTCACCCACATTTTCAAAATTCTTTTAAACATTTGAGTTTATAATAATACAGTCTTTGCTTTCATAAAATAGTTAGCGGTAGGGAGGCAGTTCTGTTTTTTTCTTTTATCGAATACCTTGGGCATTAGCAATAATAACTAGTCTGTGACTATCTGTTTCTATGTTATATCTTAGTTTTGCTGTAGATGAGCGTCTAGTTTCTTACTTAGCAGCAAAAAATAGTCACACTAAGCAGTGTTACTAAACAGTCTTTCCAGTATTTTCCAGTCTTCATGACGCAAACCTTTTGGTAACACTTATAAAAGCACTTGGCACCTTTAGTCGCAATTGACGTCCTCACTTCAAATGCAGCATGGGATGGGATGGGCAAGATGCTGTAAAGTACCTATTTTATTCAAAAACGCCTAAATGATTTTGATATCCGATTCCAGACACGCTTCGTATATTTCCTAAATTGAAGTATTTCATTGCGCACTGACAATTTTGAGTAGTGCCCTAGAAGTCAATAAAAACCGCTGAATTTGTCTGAATTTGAGTTTCGGTTTCCATCGAAGATTGGCACCCAGGATAATTTCCTCAATGGTTCGTTGGCACGTGGGATAACTGCCTGATTGATTATGATTGGAATGCAGTCACATTCTTTGTTGATGAAGTTAAGATTACCCGATTTCGTCTCATTCAGTTTAATCCGACCTTCCTTTGTGCAGTTAAACCTTGTCACTGTTTTGTTGTTGTTTTAACATTTGTTTATTCAGTTTGTTTTGATGTTGTTGACGGTTTGTAGCTTGTTCGTGACAGATTGTATATAGTTTTCTAAGATAGATGAGCAGTACCGTTGCTTGGAGAAGAATTGATGGAGGATTGAGTAGTAAATTAAACCTGTTTTTTATTGTTCTCTTGGATTCAATATTGAATGCATTCAAATAATATTGCAATCATACAATTTACACGAACGCCACAGAAATATAAAGAAACGTAAACCACCACAAAAATAAGCACAATATGTTCAATGAATTGAAATTATATTCTCACATAAATAATTTACGAATTACTTACTATGAAACTACCTCCTCAACTTTCCAAATTAATTCAATATTTGAATATTTCTGTGCCATCCATGCAGATTTTGGCGAAATAATTGGCGTTGTTGATAATCAACAGCATTGCTCGTGAGGTGTGTGTTTAAAATTCGCGCTTCGAGATATACAGCTTGCCTCACTTAAGAGGAAGCAATATGCAACGTACAATATGTATCCGTAAGCTCTATACTCTCAGGTTGGGGTGGAACAAGTTATAGCAGCAATTACTACTAGCTAACCGCATACAGGAAACACAGATGCTCATTGAAATGGGTCACGCACCTGGAAGAAATTTCCGTGAGTTGCGTATCGCGTAACAACACGAGCGGAAGATGAGCTTTATCGGGAGCTTTCTACACATGTATAAAGTTTGCTAGACGGGTTCAGGAGTTAATCGTGTATGTGGTAATTTAATATAGGAAGAGATATGCCTCTATTACCAACTATCAAGATTCCTACTTGGAATATTGTTCATTTTTGAAATAACTGGTATTAGTTTGTAATCTGGGAGATTTGCAACAAGAAGTTTCTTGCAAAGCAGGATATAACAGTTTTGTTTTCTTGCTATGGTAATCGATTTTGTTTTTATGTGACAATCGTTATTCGAACAAATATTTTCCCCGATCTGCCCATATATTCATAGCAAAAATCATGGAATAAAGAGAATAGCAGAAGAGGTTTTCAAAATTTAACCAATTGAAAATGGCGCCTGGGGTAATAAATCTTAAAGGATAGGCGGAGTTGTAAGTTCAAATCAAGAACATTACAACGAATTATAGTAAATGAACCAATGTGCTAACTAATAATACTGCCCGAAGAAGAAAAGATTTTAAATAACTAAAAACTAGTTATTTAATTCCGCATTGGTATTTAATGCAGGTGTTTTTAAAACATCTCCTTAAAGCTTAACGGTTTCCTTAAGAATTTCTTGTTCCGCGGTAATATTTAACACTTATTACTTTTCCATTTCATGAATTAGTTGATAGTACAATTTCACTAAATTTTAAAGCTTGTGTCAGAAGTCACGGTCAATTTTATATACAAATCACGCTCAAGTTCAAGGTATTGCATTCTGCAAACCACACACGATCACTCTGGTGATATGAAACAGCCTGTATATATAAAAATAATTTTAAAATGTTAAGTTTGAGACTGTCTACATTTTCATACATAACCCTTTTTGATATCTTATATAACTTATATATCGAGCTTTGCCACACTAATGCGTCACCTGTGTATGCATTTGAAATTCCTGTATATAAAAATAAAATATAATACTTTAAATAATCAACTTTTTAATGGTCTTATTTCTTTGCAGCCCCTTTAAAACAACAAGTAGCTATAGTATCCGGGGTAAAAGTTTTTAAATTTAAAATGGTGGCAAATTCATTTTAATGTAATTTTGCCACAAAATTTTATCTACGCTATCAAATTGATACTTTTTTCTTGAGAAACCCGACATACAACTGTCATTTTATTAGTCCCTACCCAACCTAAGAAATTACCACCACAAAAAGTAATTTAATTTTTAGCGTTGCCGGATTTTCCATGATTTACATTTTAATTGCCGGGTCTAAGTGAAATCTACATTTCAATCCCCCAAATAAATTTTCTTAACAACTTTATTTCACTTTTTCTCCTTTCGTTTCGCATATATTTAAAAGAAACGTCATGTCTACAACCAAAGAGTAATTACTTTTTTTCTTTGAATAAAAATATTTAAAAAAAGATTGAATCCTTTAAATGTTCTCTAGCTGATATCAATATTCTTCAAGTAAGGTGAACATTGTAAATGCCTGAAGAAAGCTGTAGAAAGCCCCAAATTTACTTTGGGGAAATGAAATTTGTATGGATAAGATTATATTCGATATTGTATTTAAAATTGTATAGATATTAGGGTTCTTAGAATAGCAAGAAAGAGAAATAAAGTTCAATAGTTCTCCAGAATTTCCCAAAAAAAAAATTATTGTTCACAAATATTTTTGATTTAGCTTATTTTAAAATCCCCAAATATAAATTAAACAAAAATTGGATTTTTATTTTATATTTGCGGATATTAAAATAATTTATTATCCTAAAAGAAACTTGGAGGTGCAAACAAATATTTTATCTAGAAATTTGGAAGAGACGTTTCTAAAAATTTACATGCTTCATGAAACTAATAATTTCTTTAGCTCCGATGAGAACAGATTAGTACAAATATTATTTTTTGTTTGCAATAAGAGAATTTCTATTCTAGAACAAGGGTAAATTAAGTATGCACAAAAAAACTGAAAGTAATTTCGGTTCCCACTGGGTACGAACTTTTTACGCGTTTCTTCATATTTTAGGTAAAAAATGACCTCTGGAACTGTTTGCTTCTTAAAATATATTTATGACCCGATACTTTCGGAATATATCAAATGAAATCTAAATCCAGTTCCAATAGAGAACCACCTTTAATAAACCACTCCATTCATACATTTGGCTCAATGAGGCAAGAAATTCAATATTGGTCTAAGCAGTCATATGATAATAATTCATTTCTTCCTTTCCCCTAACTTTTTCAATGCTTGGTTTTTTTACCAGTAGTGGTCACCTTATCTCACTCATGTAGCATTTTGTCTCATTTAAACCGGATTGAGATTTTTTCATCAATTATTAACTTTCGAAAACTCCTATGATTTCGTTGTCATTTATGTAAATTCCGTCTCCGCAATTTTTTGTTTCTTAACATGCTTTTGTTACATATGACTAGGTTCTTATACCCCTTACTGTTTTACTTTGGTCAAGCATGGTTTCTCTACCAATTTTCTTGCAGCTTCCACCTTTATTGCTACACCTAACTCACTCTCTATAAAGTTTTGCATTCCTTCTTTTAATATTTTATTAATTGCCTGTGTTATGTGTATTTTTACTCACTGGAGTATTATGTTTTTGCTTCTGTTAGTATCATCCTTCTTTTATGCATCATTATAAGGAAATTTTAACAGAGCTAAGAGAAATGGTCAGAAGAAAACAGCGAGAAATGTGTGAAAATGATTTAATTTTTATGGAGAAACTATCGAATTCGGGCCAAACTAAATAATTCTGAAAATATTTCGTAGTGGAATTCCCTTATAACGATTTCCTCAATTACACGCAAATAGTTCAACCAATTAATTTGACTATAGACGGAATATCTCGGCAACAGTCCTCATCAACTCTTCATGCATGTATGAAAGTGTCTGCTTTGGAATGAACAACATTCATCTTCCAAAAGCAAACCAATTGAGTTTTGTGTATTTAAAGTCTCAGACTATTTGTGTATTCAGGTGGGCGAAGGAATAGATTAAATATGTATGTTACAGTGATAGAGGTTAGATATACATAATCATTGTTTATATTAATATTCACATTATGGGTATTCGAATTACATTATCGGTGGTTGAGTATGAATTGCAGTATAAATATATTTAGGGTATTATTTAAGGGCTGTTTGTTATAAAAAAAACTTTTATACACGGACAACTTAGTTTTATATTGAAGTAGACTTCCACTAGAAATAGCATTCACTCTGCTACACAATAAGCATAGAACTCACTGATACGCAGCAAAGGACGTTTAGCAATTATACTCGACTACAATAGGCTATTTATTTAGGGTGTCTGGCGAGCAGCCATTGAAATAACAAAGTATCAGAGGACGCCACCGGTTCTAATGCAAAAGGCTCTGGTTTATAGCTGAACTATATTCAGGCAATGCCCCAATTTTTTTTTTGCAACGAACAGTTTTCGTAGACTTAGTTATATTTGCGGACGCCAAACAGTTTAATGTAATTTTAACAAAATTGTGGTGTATTAAATGCTCGCGCAGTTACCAAGGTTGATAAAAATCATGATTTTCTTTGAAACAAGATATCAAAAATAATCAGTTTTTATTAAAAAAGTCATGGTTATTTGATTTATTTTAAACATTGATTTTTCGTGATTTTTTCGTGAAAAAGTACTGATAAGGTGTTGCGAAACAATCTGAAATAGGTAAAAAAAAACCTGCAAGACATTTGTTTCTATAGGTTGAAACTAACCTGGACCGTATAAAACTCGAACGCCGCGCCCTGTTTTTCGTAGTTCATTTTTCTATCTGGATGAGCGAACGTGTCCGCGCTGACAGGTAGAGGGAGAAAAGAAGATACTATTTGGCAATTTTTGGTTAGGAAAACGGTTGTTGGCAGACTTTGATGTCGCGCTTTACAGGTTGACATTGGCATTAGTGTGGCAAAGCTCGATATATCCGCCATCATATAACGTATCAAAAAGAGTCATTTACGAAAATTTTAAAACATTTTAAAATTATTTTTATATACCTATATAGGATGTTCAATACACCAAGGTGAATCAAACATACGTTTATTTAAATGAAACATCCTATGTATTATTTCAGATTGAGATTAAGTTCACGCCTCAAACCCCCAATATACAATTTCATTGCATTATACAGCGTGTCTCATTAGTTATGGATAATTTTATATACAAATCAGTTCGAGGTCTTGTATACTACAAACGACACAATCTGAAATTTTTCTTTTGCAAGCATAGATCTTTTATAGTGGCCCACTTTTATAGGAAAGTGACATTTTTTTCAAAATTGTAAAAACTGAATACAACGCGAGTTAAATACATTAATTCTTCAATTATTTTAAATTGATCAATCTGTATTTTAAATGCAAAAGACTAGGATATGTTCGACCTTCCAGGTTTCAGTTATTAGCGGTCCTTTTAAAAGAAATGTTTGGAGAAATCAAAATGTTGTAATAATCTATCAGACAAGTCAGTTTGTATTTCTCTTGATGGATAGTCAAATGTTCATGATGAACCAATAATTTGTATAGTTTTGACAACGGAAGATGGAAATAATTCCTAGAGCGAAAGTATAGATACATCAGAGCATCCACATACATATGATTATCTTACAGATATGGCCATTGGTGTAATAAATAACTTAACACTGAGTATAACTGCAATATAGTCACAGACAACGAGGTTAATGTGAATAGTATGAAATCCATTGATCTCGGCGATGCTTGACAGAATTCAGCAGAAACATGTGTGTTTGCTTCGTGAAGTTTAATAATAGAAAAATCCTGGCGGCAATTTTTAAAAGTTCCGAAGAGAACCTAAAGCAGATATTTATGAAAAGGCATGGACATGCTACAACTTCTTTTCACCTCTTCCCTTATTTGCTTGATCCAATTAGAAGAATTAAAAGTAAAAATGAATGACCTACTTAGTCACATAAGGCGCAAAAAGCTCCTTGAAGCTAGTAGTATAACAAAATAAACATAAAAATACCATCATTTAAATAAATCCCTGAAACATTATCAAGAAAATTTGATAATTTTAATTTAAATTATGGAGTTTCAAATAACAATCATTAGCAACTAAGTAGCTCAACCAAAATAATATAAGAAAATCTAAATAAAACAAAAATGGGATGTCCTAGTAATGTTCAGAGTTGCGTCTTTTTCAAGGGTTTGATCACAAATGGGTTTAGTGGATTGCAAACAAACTTTTCTTCCGAAGTTGACCGTCCACATCGATTTTCTCTGGACATCATTAGTTGGGACTATTTCAGCACCACTTTCGTCATTATTTCTGTTTCATTATTTTTGTGACAATTTTTGTCGAACCTACCTCATGTCTTTACTTTGACAAATCTAGTTGCGGTGAATCCATTAATCAAAGGACATAACTAGAGAATCAGCGACAGAGGGCGATATAAATCTGCTTCAACCGTCGCCTCCACCAATTTCCCCTAGACCTTTCTTTTTGCGCAAAGAAAATTTTATTTAAAAAATTTATACATTCGCATTTGTGACAAATCTTTAAAAACCAAGAAAACTGAATAAATCAAAATATTCGACGTTATTAATTGGTAAAACAAACCATATTAATTTCAATACTGAAATTTTACAAACTTTCAACGCAATTTTACTTCCAAACTTGCAAAACAAAATTAAATTGTGCGGACCTTGGAAATGATAATTATAAATTCCCTTATCTCCCTTGTACTAACTGTCACAATTTCAACGTTAAAGAGGTTCCTAAATTTCCTAACTCGTGGTCGCCAGTGATGTGGGTCTAAAGATAAGCTTGAGTTATATCGACCCTCGCGGTCAAACTCTGAGATATCAATGTGATTTAATCGAGTTTATCTGTACTAGATGTCACCCTAGGGCGATTTGCCACTTATCGGCTGCGAAGATATTTTCCCAGATAGTGAAGGGAATATTGGCGCTACGAAACCCTTTCAGAGTAGTCAAATAGGCAAATATTGCGCGGCCATCGGTAGAAAGTTTGCTTTCTTGTAGCTGTAAGAGGCCGCGCCCGCTTCAAGTTTCGAGTTTCGAGTTTCGAACAAGTGAGAAGAGAGTTCGCAAGTATTTTTCTTTTCTAAAAACACAAGCACATACCTCGCCGAAACAATTTCTTATTAAATATTATAATCATCAGTTTGAGTAACCGCCTCATTTACGTTAAACATTTCTTCTATGAATTGGATATTGAATTCTGGAACAGAATTGTGTCCGTTGACACTTTAATATCGTACTGGAAATGCTTTTTAAGTTAATATACATCCTATTAAATCATATATCCAAATTTGTATTTATAGGTCTCAAATTTGGAACAATTAAAACTAATATATCTTCTGAATATATCTTAAAGTCTGAAATTGGATTGATTTGGCGTTTACTTGATGAAGATCCATATTATGTAAATAAAACACATGAAACTGTATAAATCTTCACTATATTAAAAATAAAAGTAACAATTGTTTCGCCTTTACTTTTATTTTTAATATAGTGAAGATTTATACAGTTTCATGTGTTTTATTTACAAAATCTGAAATATTTATTTACATTGCAATAATATGGCTGTAATAAATATTGAAAACGTCAACTTGCAATATTCACTGTAGAGTCTTCAAAGTTTGTTACAATTTTTTGTAAATGTAACCAACATAATCACAAATAGTGACACGTAGAGACATTTGAAAAATTTCTAAAGAACCTTTATGAATTTATTATGGAAATCCGAAAAGTGTTGGACGATATATTTTATGCTTACATGCTATTTTAGCGATGCAAAGTACATTTTGTCGTATTTTTAACATTTATAAGTAATAACATCAACCATTTAACGTTTATTATTGCCAAAAAAGTAATTTATTTGAGATCGATACTAGTTCGAGTTCTCTTTCAAAGATGTCACCGCGGTCGGACAAAGGCTAGGCCTATTATTGGTAGGGGGGATTTCGATGCAGAAATTGCTCTTCCTGTTAGTGATTGCATGCACTATTTAGATTGTGTTCCATGAGTTAGTTTCTGTATTGCGTTTTAATTATGGCGTTTTAATTAACCTCTCGTTCTGTTTTAAAATTCTTACTGACACGCATACAGAATATTCCTTTGCATTTTACTGCATTCTAATATACTGTCTAGAAGGTTCGACCCGCCTACTATAAACAAAAACGATATTTTTCTGGAGTAGGGCGATTACTTGAGCACTACCTCCTTGCTTCCTCGTCTCTCGCTGCGACTCGCCTCAGAAACTTTACGACTGCAAGTAAAGCGTCTTAGGGTTCCATAAAAAAAATAGTGCAAGGTTTTCCTCAAACCAGTGATCGTAGAGGAAAGTCCACCCACCATGCGAGTATCTCAGTATTAACGCATTAATTCTATTATTACCCTTATCTTGCTGTACCTGTTGTTCTGTACTTTATTTTAAAAAAAATAATACTAAAACAATGTAATCCGTCTGCGTGAAACACCAACGTAGACGGCCATTTTTTTATAATGTTTTGTTATAATATAATATATAATAATATAATGTGGCACATGAATCATTGCTAGACACTTTTGCAGGTTGCCGTTTAGCCCTGAGCATTAATTATACAGAGTGTCTACGCAAGAAATAAGGAAAACCACATCAACACATTTTCCGTAAAACTTCTGAAACACGTAATTTTTTATAGAAATAAGGACAACTTTTGGAGAATCTATCATCGTTATATCTCCCACCCCCTAGCCGGAGAGATGGCAACTACAAAAATTCATAAATTACCCTAGGGTGGACAAAGCAAAAGTTATCTCAGTGCCTAGAAATGCATTCAGTTTGTTTTATTTATAATGTTTACTTTAGGCTATTCAAGTCAGCTGCAGGTTTTGTATAATGAATGCAATCATCGCTAAAGATAAGTGAAGCTTGAATGTATCTAAATAATGATTTCATAATCTCACATTTACGCTCACATTGTGGAATAAATATTTATTAAAATCATAAAATAGTTTCTCAAACAATGATTATTTTCCATATTTTGTTTGAAACTCTGATGCGTTGTTCAGCTTAGCAAATGGCGGAATAAGTGCGTATTTCACTGATACGTATAACTAAAATATCTACATCTCTATGTTCCCCAAAGCGCAAATGGTAAAAGCAATAAGCTCCACATTCAGGCGCATATTATTTGTCGCGAAAAAGTCATTATGTAATCCTATCGAAAACGGTGTCGTTGCCTCCAGCAACTCAGATTTCCCGTTTCGGCGCGCGTCGTGTATATTTAGAACAGAGCACATTAAATCCAGTGATTCTCCGGCGCCCGCCACCACATTACGGGGCTTATTTCAATAAGTTTAAAACCCCACGTCCCGCCACAACGTATTCCATTTATCCTTATAACTATTACCTTGAAGGACGCAATGTACCTAACTCGATTTGAAATTCCTAACCTCGGTAAAGCCATTAATTTTCGTCGCGTTTCCCGTTTCGGTAAACTATTTGAGTGTCGGGACGATTTTCGTCTATTGCGAACACGATATATTAAAAATCTCGAAACGTTTTACTTTACGCCATAAATCAGTCGGCTCCTCTACCGCCAGTAGAATATTACTCTTCGCCGGGGGAATGTGACAGATAGATATGATGTTTTTCTTTTTTCAGCCAGCGGCGATGTGTATTCGAAGATCAGTGGTGAAATGGACGCAATATGTCACTCTTATGATGCCAATATGTGTGACACTTCAATGAAATTTCATCCCAGACGAATACATAAGTGATAGTTGTTGCAACTAGTTACTAACGTACGAAACACCTTTTTTTATCTAAACGACATAAAAGAAAATTGAACGTTCTTGAGGGATTTATCTGGGCTCAAATGAAGTCACGCTAGACGCTTTTATTACAAAAATTTATGGTTGTTTAAAAAAACGGCAATAAACTTAATCAAAGTGGACGCCAATATTCTTTACACGAAGAAAAACTATAGTAGCATTGGATTCTTCAAATATCTTTTTCTGAAAAATTGTTCATTAGAATTAAAGGCTACATACATCTTTACATTCAAAATTCATTCTTATTTTAAAAGCTTTATATTAACTTGGGTTGTATGTACAGTATCGGACAAAAATGAAGCAACAAACTACTCTTTGTCAATATTTTTTGTAAAAAAACGCATTTACTACAAAGATGCTTTATCATTATACCCATTACCTACCCTCATTACCCAGCTGAAATATCAGGTAAAAATACACAACATGTGTTATTGTTAAACCTCATCACACATTCTTTTATTTACAACAACTTATTCAACATTAGTTCATTTTGAGGGCGACACAATTATAATTCATAGTTTTTACCTAGTTTTATTCATTTTACAACCCGACAGTGCTGTAAAGAGTATCAATAATTGTTTTTAACTAAAAGAAACATGCCAAAAGGTATCCCAATAACAACTGAATTAAAGACTAAAGTAATTACTGCATATTTGAGAAATCTGAAATCTCATGTTTTTAAATTCTCGGGAAAGGATAATCGTACTCCTGCGACGGCCTTTCTTCAAATTCATTTATTTATTTCTGTTCATCATATTCTAACTGTGCTAAGATATATTTACAATATTTCCCGTCACGACAAGGAAACTACCATAACTATTACTTAACCTAAAAACCACGATCTCAATAATAATGTTGAGAATTTCGATAATCTAGTGCGTAGGGAGAAATTCGAAGCGCACTTAATTACTTTCTGTACGCCTAGCGCCTGGGATACGCAAAAAATCATTAAAATCGAATAGCTGTTGCTGGAAGTGCTGGCGTCCATTTAATTCCGGCCAAATAAGTTGACCCGTCAGTCTGAATTAAGTTTAGATTGGCGAGAGGGTGAATCCGCCTTTCGTCCATATGGATGCTGTATTCCCGCGGGGCCGATGGTGGTATAATCTTGTTTCTAATGGAAACTAGAGGAGTCTCTGTACAAGTGTCCGATACAGTAGATTTAAGTTTTATGTCCACTTTGTAATTTACTAATGTAAGCCACCTAAATTATCATTTTTATGTATATATTTATTTATTTTTGGTGTTGAAAATATTACAGAATAAATACATTAAATACGTTAGATACATTAGATAATTATGTTAAAAAAACAAACAGTGATGGAAACATGAAAACAGTGCGAACACATAACACAACACACGAGTATATACTGAGGGCACCGATCCTGAAAATTAGACCATTATTCCGTGGCACGGGGACGACGATTCAAAAATTCATCGAATATTTATTCGATGAATTTTTGAAACTGTGACTACTTAAGAAATTCTTGAAGTGTGACTGCAATCGCCGAAGGTTCTCTTTATGGCATCGGGTAGAGAGTTGGAAACTTTTATGACAATATTTATGTCAGCCTTCTGAAATTTATTCAACTTTGGCAGATAACAGGAAACGAAACGCGAATTTTACGGAAATTTACCTTTATCTTAATTCTCATGCATATAAAGTGATACTGCTTGAAGGTATAAATTATATATAAATGGGACACCTATACTTATATACTAAAAATATTCCCGACGAGACTCTCTTGAAGATAAGTTTTTCATTACACGAAAGAGTCACAGTTTTATCACATATTTTTTTGTATTAATTAATACATAAATAATCGAATGCTTTCGGCCTTTACTTGGTGAAGATCCATTATCAATAAGCAATAAAGTATCCTTCACAAATTTTATTACGAAGTAACAATTGTTTCGCCAGACATTGGCTTCTTCAAACAAACTTAAAACTAATACAATATAGCTGTAGTTTTTTTGTCAAAATTGAAATATGTCAAATTTTGCCAATATGTAAATTATAATTAATAGTATTTTGTCAAAATTTCACGTATTTATTTCAATTCTGATCAAAATTATTAACAAATAGCTCATGATCCTACAAAGGCTTCTACGAAATCTGTACATCGGCTAGAAAGAAACCAGAACCAATAGAACATCTATACAGAGGAAATCTAAACATCAGAAGGTTGATCAAAACCTGACTAGAAGATCTCCTACAGCAACACCAACGACTAGTGGTCCGTAAACGGGAGGCACCAGTGGACGTTTCTTCACCAATCGATACACTTTTAACAAATTTACTTACCACTCCCTGTTTATGTAGATTGTAAATTTCAATTAAACCTTGTCAAAGAAAATGTTATAAGTGTAGCGAAAAGGCCTATCTTTCAGGATTACTTTTTGGTCATTCTACAACTATACGCTTATCTAATGTAATTATCTTCTCATGCCAGACATCATTCTACGATCATCGCTTAACCGTAAATAAGATTACCATCAGAACATCGTAGGGCATTTCAATTTGCGCCGTACTAATCGCTAAGCAGAGTACGCAAACCATTAATACAATCGCACAATAATTAAGCGTTGGTTTGCGATGGCTCGCCGACCAGATAACTCAGTTGAAATTTATTTGCGACAGTCTGATTAGGTTGCCTCGGAATTGAGGTCTGTTCGTTCAAGAATAGTAGCTACCAAGTTTAAATGCTCCGCCTACGCACTTATCGAAGTGGAATGTTGTGTCAATATTGCCAACGTGTCATTGTATCTGACGTTATACAATGTCCAACGCTGGTTGTGTTATTAACTTTCAAATAAATTGCACGCGAGAAATTTTGGAATATCGGGCATATTAGGTTGACTGGTCAAGTTACTTTCGGTAAGATATGCAGGTTGTGTCGTTAAGAAGGCAACGGGATAACGCGTGTACTTCACGTTGCAATATTTCGACCAAACATGTTAGGTCGTGAAATGAAAGAGAATCAGATGTTTCGCAAAGAATGTTTACATGGACAGCTGTTATGTTGAAAATATTCTTCGTAACAATCTTATTTAGAGTATTTCCAAACTTCCAGTTAGATTTTTACTAGGATGATAAAAGTATTAAAAGTTTAAAACGGTTTCATTTGCTTTAGTTCATATAATATTTTTCATTGAAATGTTTAAAAAGGGATTCTTAAAGTGACTTTTTTTGTCACAAGTAGAAGCATGATCAACCGTATTTTCAAGATTTTATGGAAAGTGGAAACTTTGCTTATCATCTTTTGATTAATAAGTTAATTGCATTTCCTTTTTATCGCAAAAATGTTTAGAATTTGCGGTTTCTTTTTACCAGAATGTGTTCCAAATGTGAAACGTGCAAAACAAATGCTTGCCAGACCCAGATTTGAAGCCGAAGCATTCAAGCTACGCTGTAGTTAAAAATATGGTAAATCCAAAACAAAAATTTCGAACCCAGCGTGAGCGAAGGAAAACGAAGAAATAGGAAATTAAGCAAGCAGAACAAAATTCTTTTCTACAGGGTATCTGGTAATAGAGGATTCAAATTTGAGGATGCACCAAATCTACAAGAAAAGAAAATCATACAAAGATTTCAATCCAGAACTGTACGCACGATTGTCAACGCTCCAATAGTATATCAGCAACCAAATCAAGGCCGACAAATGCTATTTGCAACAGAAGAAATGACAAAAGTGGTCCTGTGCTAAATATCAATATGGGCCACATACTTTTAACAAATTTATTTACCACTCCTTGTGAAGTAGATCTCTCCAATAAAACTATATCAAAATGGAAGTTACAGGTTTAACGAAAATCCTAAACTTTCTGGAGCAATTTTTGGTCATTCTATAACTATGATGATATCTTTTCCGTATACGCACTAATAGAAGTGGAATGATGTGCAAGTACTGCCAATGTGTTATTGTATGTGACATAGAATTTAATGCCCAACGCAGATTGTGTGATTCTGCTCTCCATAAATAAAATTTATAGTGGAATATTCCGTTATACAATCCCATCTTCAAAGATATTTTGCGAAGTCTACAACGATTCACTCATCCAAAGATATTGGACATCGAACTTTTTATTCCCGAATACCTAATATTTTCAGAATTTTATACAAATAGTGGATGATTAAATTTTTCTGTCCATTTTGTGAATATTTTCAAGCATTTGCTGTAGTTATTGATTCACATTTACATTAAAAAGGACATTAGCCGCAACATACAAAAATAATATTGTTTATTAATTATGAAAAAATAAAAATGCCTATAATACAAGTCCCCAATAGATATGAAGCCGTTCACCTAAAGAGATCAACTAAATTAAACATAGGCATATTAGCGGTGAAGCTACACTGATGTCTAAAGAAGCGAAACAGCGCTGCGCGCCACTTGCGTGCGTTTAGGTACATAAAATACGTAAAGTACATAAAAGAAAATAAATACCAAATCGTAATTTATCAAACGCGTTGATACACTTACCGGTTTAATCAGCTTCCGTGATGTCACAAAACTGGATAAGATCGGTTAAATATTTGCAACAACAGGTGTGTTTCCATAGTTGTTTTAGCAAACCGAGTGTACCGCTCGTACACGAAAAGAGTGATGAGAGAGGATAAACGTATATACAAATTAAGACTGTATTCATTAGTAGTCGCACGAACTAATTTTCAAATTCAATTACTTAGAACAACTAAGGACAATAATTATTCCTTTCTTTTTATAAAATAGTCATGACGTACGTTGTTTATTATTCTTAAAGTCGGAGTCTGCTTACGTCACTTCTGTGTGAAGCGCATAAGAAACCTTGCTACAGTAGACTGTAGAAATGGCGTGTAGTCGTAACTGAACAAAGCATTACCAACTAAAGAAACCAATAACTGATGGATCTAATTTTAGCCTACCACAGGTAAAAGACATTATTCGAACGACCCAAAACTAATTTTCAGTTAGCGGAGGGAAGGCTCTTCAATTATAATATCAATTAATAACATCAATAGCAGCAATACGCGTTCGGACAACACAGAACCCCATATATACATTAATCTTACCCACATGTAACGATCCAAGTTTGTCTTTGATAGTTTCCAATAACTGAAAACAAAACTCTGTTGGCATGGCATGTTTTTTTTTCAAATAAAACAAAATACTTCAAACATAATCATCATTCCTGTGAAATTAATTGTTTAGGTCTTAGCAAGTCGTAATTTTCCTGGTTGTTTAACAATATAACAGCATATTACGGCATAATATTATTATTAATGATTATTAGGGGCACAGGTAAAGCAAACATGAAGGAACGCTTCTACAAATACAGAAGTAAGTACAATCACTTTACATAACTTGCAACAGCTACACGCAAAATATATTGTTTTCAGATTAAACTCACTGAAAGTACTAATATTGCAAATATACACTGTACATGACCAAAGGGCTACATTACGTCACCATAAGGCAACATTTGTATACCAAAATATACCAGTCAGTAATAAGACATGTCTGTAGAATGCCCTAAAGTCAAGTTGAATACACTACAAACCATAGAAGAAATGTATCCAAGCAAGGAATACTGAGCAACTGATAGAAATCTATCGGAACAAGAAAAGATTTTAAAGGTTTTGATGAGGCTGCTTGATATCTTAGTACATCTCCTAACAGATTGATGGAGGAAGTTGTGATAATTAAAATATAATGGATTTGCCATAATTTTGAATTCAAAACAATGTAATACATGCACATAATTAAAATACCTAATAAAAGGAAGACTTTTATTTAGCCGTTTCATAACATAACATATATCCTACTATTTACAGTGTAATCGTAACACAATATAAGTTAATGTCTGTACGTATTTGCGTAGTATTTGTGTAGTAGTTCAACATTCTGGTATTTATGTTATTACTTGCAGTTACAAATTAGTGACCACTGGTTGGCAGGGATGGCTGTCTATCAATATGTATACAATATAATTTTATTATTTTGACATCCTTCTATATCCATCACCCTGTGTATACAATACAGCATTAATCAATTTATTTCTTTAGCTCAGAGTTCTTTGAAAAATACTTGCACTTCTTCTGCTTACTCTGGTGATTAAAAGCAAAGCACATCACAGATTTGTTAATGTGATAGAATACAAGACAAAAAAGAAACACGATACCATACAAGCTGCACACAAATTTAGAAATAAAGCACTTTTAAAGGAAGTCGAACAACGTGAGCAGAAAGCGAGGTTATGTAGCTGGTTTTGTTTGGAAAAAGGTTCACAGCGTTGCCATTTTTTGACGTCAGCACGAATGCCCTCAATTGTAAAAAGGACCATGAAAGCATTGAAAATAATTTTGCACATGCCAAAATATGTGGCAACCCTATAAATTATTTGTGTGCAGAAAATCAGTTGCGCAAAAAATTTAATATAGGGTTTGCCTCGAATAGCAATACTAGCCAGAGAAATACCTACAAATGTCTAACTGAAAATCTAATAAAAGAAGGAGTTCTTGAAGGGATTTTCTGGGGGCCAGAAAAAATAAATTGAATTCCTGAGCTTAATGTTATGAATAGGTAATCGCCCTGTTTATTTACGCAAGATAAAAATAGAGATAAGACGTAGAACAGTTGTACACGCTCTCTTTGCTCAAGGGTGAAGGTAGAGTTGGGAGGGAAAGTCTTGGAACGTAAATATCAGAATGTAAAAATAAATAAAATTTGAAAAATTCTTGTACAACTCCACCACTATGCGTCGGTGTCCCATTGTGCATAAACCATAATTGTTTACGTATCGTTAACGGTACATACTCCAAACACTCTGGTAATGTATTTTGAAGAACAAGTAAGCAGGATACTGGATTCAATCGTGGGTCCAAGTAATTTATCCCCTAATAACCCTGCGCAAATATACTAACTTTCCAGGAGTGTTGGTGTAGGTATATCGTAGTGGTTTCCGTATGCCCAGTGAAGAATAATATGGTACCTAGTTCAAAATACCATCTCTGGTAAACGCAGATTCGTCGATTTAGCCGACGAACTTCTATGACTAATCCGCTACCCTTCGGATTCTCTGGATATGATATGGTTAAAGTAAATTTCCAAAATTTCATATACCGTACCTTGGGACACTTACTTCTTGCACGGGTTCCCGTACTTATACCGCGATCCGTTTCCACGATATTTAACATATCCTCTTCTGGGCGATCTTTGAGGGCCACGACCTTCGAAATATGGAATTCCTACTGATCCCTTTTCTAGAAGTCGATACACGACTCGAACAATTGTCTCAGCCAAAGAATGACTTCGATTCGGAAAACGTTCTGCGTACATTACTTCTGCAACAAGACTTGTTTCTCCTGTTTCGCCCCAAATTAAAATCATGTCGGTATTTGATAACTCGCATAGGCTGCCATTACGAACTCACGTATTTACACACCGTCAGCTACCCTAATACTAATTATAAATCATACCCCAACTATAACAACGATCAATGAATATCCATATGTTGATTGGGGCAGGGCCAAGAATAGATATTAGGGTACGAATATCGGAGTGAATTCAAAATTTTTTTGGGTCCGGTGCTTAATATAGGTAATGGATTTGAGTTTGTTCGTAGTTAAATTTTTCTGAAAAGCATATTTAGAATTAACTTTGATTAATAGCGGCTTGAAACTGATATTTGCCGACATGGGGAATAATTATATTTGTAACCCTTTTCAGAAGGGTTAATAATAATCCTCTGACACGTGGGTGATGTTTGAATAAACGTATTTTGCCTGTAATCCATCCAACATCGTAATATAAACATTTCTTGTTATCAAATTTATTTACGCTAGAAATATTATTCGGTTCGCATTAGGTATTGTCACCTTGCATTAGTTAAATTTGGTTAACCGAAAAGCTGCTAATTCAAATTTCGGATTAGATTTCTGCTATAAACGAGAATGATTCTACAATATTAATGAGTTTAAGGCATTACAAATATACATAGATCATACGTTTATAGACTATATATTTCCATGATCTTATACAGCATCTTGCGGTGATTCCAAAATCCATCGTTATCGTATTAGGTTCGTGTGGCAGGCAAGCTGTCGCTAACGTCAAATTATTTGTCATCAGGGTTAATTAAGTAGGCATAGGACTCCGTTAGAGTTTCCATATCCGAGGATCAATCGGTAAAAGCGGTCTCTGTTTTGCAAGGAGAAAGGGTAATGCCAGGGTCCAGCCAGCGACAATTGATGAGTATAAAGAATGTTGCTAAATCAAGAAATACTTTATTGTTTATTGTATCTTGTAAATTAACATAAAAAAATTACACATCCCACAACAGAAGATTTTGGAGTAATTTCATGCACTACATCGCGGCTCTACCAGACGAAGAATGATGCGCAAGCGGAAGTTGCCACCATAGAGTCCGGAAGACGCCGAGGATGGTCGTATGCTGTTAGTATAGTTTGGAAACCGGCGTCATAGTCATTTCGTCGCGGTACAGCACATAATAATAGATTGCCGTGGTAATGCTGATAGGGATATTTGAGATGGTAACGGGAGCAACGAATTAAATCAGAATAAACAAATTGCAAAGTCAGAAAAGTAAAGTCTGTGAGAGAAACTAGAAATAAGGATATTATGGAAACGAGTGCAAAAGAAAGAGCGATTGGAAAAGTGTAGTGAGAAGGATTTGGAACGAGTGAGGGCAAGACGAGAGAATACAGAACAAGGTTGTACACGTCACACACACACATACAAAGAGGACTAGATAAGGTATTTGTCATTCAGAAGTTGCTCAACTTGACATAAATAAAAATGTTTACGTCGTATGTTACTGTTAGTTTTTTGTATTTTATTATATATCGTATTTAATTACAATTTCTAGGTTATAGCGTTACATTATTGTGAACGTATATATTGTTTCTCACATTAGCGTCTCTATTCACTTCCTCGAACCCTCCTGCGCACGCGCATCTCCCCTACTCTTCGCCGTCCAAATTGCAGTGGCTTCGCATAGTGTCAAAGGCGCCAAATTCGAACAAAAAGGAATCTAAATTTGTTATTATTAATTTTAAAATTAATTATCAATTTAATTATATTGTAATATACAACATTGTCACATATATATAGTGCCCCAATTCCGTTTATGATTGAATTTATTCCGTTTATTCTATTATACTCAAATTCGTAGATATAGCCATAATTGAATTTCTTTGTACTGTGTTGTTCTCGAGTTAAGATAGAAGTCGAAAACAGGACCGGGAAAGTGTTTTGTCAAAACAGGAGAATTGTAGCTTAATCTCCATCTCGTTGTATGGTAACTTGAAACGAGTTGAATTGGTAACTGAATTTTACCCGACCCGTCACTTGTATACAAACGGGAAACTTTTACGAATTCGCCGAGGGGAGCATCCATCACTAACCCGCTCTTTCGGGAAAAGTTCGCAAACACTAGACCCTGGTCGAAGTTTCCGCGAAGTGATTGCAGTTTCATGAGTGGTGAAGGTGGAGTGTACATGGATGAATTCTAGTTTGCCGTAATTAATCCAGGGCCATATTTAATATGTAATAAAGTTAAGCTTAATTGCGGAAGTTTGCTTATTTGAATTATTTTCTGGGTAATATGATGTCCAGCTATCTCACTAATTAATGTTTTCATAAATCAAGTATTCCCAGGATTACTAAATTATTCCCTGTTGTTTAGTGAGACTGCATTTTTCAATCAAAACTTTCGTCATTAATATGAAAGGTGTTTTGTGGTCCTGACAACAATTGCTCTTAAAACTAAACTGAACTATTGTACAGGTTATATTTGCAAATGTTAATTACGAAATGTACTTGGTGATCGCAGCAGAGTTGCAACTGTTGTTCAAAGTCGAACATCATAAAAGTTATCACCACCCGGACGTATTATGCGATTGAAGGTAGAATATATGATAACAATATATAGGTTGCGCTATTAAAAAAGGGACACAAGAAACGAAGGAAATCCCAAAACTAAAACAATGAAGTCTGGTGGAGTCATAAGATGTAGTGGGTGTTAATTTCTGCCTAACTCGATATGTGATTAATGAAATTTCATAGAAGCAAAACTCCAATATCAAAAACATCGTAGAATGAGCACGTGGAAGAAAATGTGCTCTAAGGTAGTCTTTTCGGTCCTATTCTGTTTCTGCGTTACGTGGATGATATTATTGGGTTCCTGGATGATTGCAAAATCATTATGTTTGCGGATGGTGTTACATCTGGTAAAAATATCTTTGATATTGAAAATCAATCAAATATTTTAGGATATGAACGCATGTTTTATCAACAACAAACTGTTTTAAGTAGCGATAAAACGAAACAAGATCTAATCGTCCATACTTTTCAAAATACAACACATTTCGATATTCATATATCTGCGGAAAATTAAGATATTGACAGCGCCAATGGAGTGATTATTTTAGGTATAGCTATGGACGAGACATTGCCTTGGAATCCTCATTGTCAGAACGTTATAAATAAACTAAAACTATAATTAACTTTGTTATGATTTAATTATTAGGATATTCACAGTAAAAATAAGAAATAAAAAATACCGTTACCACCTCGATGAGTGTAGAACTCCGGATACGTATTCCGGCAACTAAACTGCCATCCTCAGCAGAATCTACGATGGAAGATAATGTTACACGTCGCACTCTGGGAGATTTGCATCACACAGAACACCACTTGAATAACGCTGTTAGTGTCAGTGTTACTGAAGAGGTCTAATAGCCCCAAAACAGTGCGTAGGAGATGTCTGTTGCTACCTAATCAGATGTGTTGTGTGGCCTTAATAGTATAATCATATATTTTAATACGTTTATATTGTTAGGGACTCTATGTCTTCAGTTTTAAAAAATCACTGGTTTGAAACGTCTAAATCGAATTTGTATATTTGAGCCAATTTCTCCCGCCTTATTTTCCATATATGTATTTGAACTCACAGTAAAGCAGTACTGGAAATTTTAGATCGTTTTCTTTTTGTAGCAACATCAGTAAAAAAGGAAAATTGCCCCTTTTGTATTTCTCAATAAAAACTGTATGCAAATATGCCGAGCGAATTTATTTGAACAAAAAAGGAAACAGTTTTTGTCTAGGAACAAACACATTCTACAATTTTCTCTTTTGTATAAATTCTTGTCAACACCCTAAAGATAAAACTAAAGCCCTCTTCTCAATGTAACGGGATCTTCGTTTGCTCTTCAGCGGGCGTAGATTCTGTACGCCGCAGACGCGAAATCCATAGCCCTCCTAAATGTACTCACATTTTCTCTGGGCAATCGGAGAAGACTTATTGCAGGATATTTTGGCTTTGCAACATTATAAAGGATGCGAGTAGCGTCTTTAAAGGGTTGCTGTATTTTTCGAGGTAATGAAAATAAAAAAATAGTAGATTATCCCTGGGATCTAATGTCGTACATACTAATCTAATTCTAAGCTTAAAGCTATAAATCTTTAAACATCCTTTAAGAATCTATTTTTATTTAGGAGTGGTCAAGAATTCTTTTTCCTCTATTAAGAATTCAAACTTGCCCGAGTTTATTTAACTCCCCTCGAGTAATATGTAAATCTCGACCATGTGGCTCTGCAAAATCAATTAGCTTTCGGACCGATCTTGACCTTACGAACAGGTCCTGGAGGGCACTTGTCCAGAATAAAACCAGATTTCCTGATGCCGAACGGTCGCCTCGTAACGCTAGTCCTATTTACATTTTAATGGCCGATCGACATTACCAAAGTCCTTGAAATTGTGTTTAAGCAAGGCAGGTGATGCAGTTTTCCCTTTGATATTTGAGCTACTTGAATATTTTTAATTGTTGTTTTGTTTGCTTGGGTATGATTGGGATAAAACTACACTTATAACAGTTATAAACAAGCAAGGTAATTTAAACTTGTAGCAAGGTAAATGTTCGCAATTCCACTAAGAGAATTGACAAGATATAGTCCTGTTTTATTTTTTAAACAATTCATGTATAAGCAATACAAAGCATGTATAATGTAGGTACCATAAAATAATAGTCTTTTTTTCTAATTTGCTTAAACATCAAGAAGTTGTGCCATAGTCACTTATGGCACTCCCTTGTCATGATTAATACTGACACAGGTTCTTGAATATACTACATGTTAATGCATATTTGATATTAGTTGGATATTATATGTAGTAGTATGTAGTAATGTAAATAAAAATCTTGCTGTTACTTCCCTTTTTGGGATTTGCGAAATAATAGAATTTCTTATTATATAATGCGCACACACTGGGTTGGAAAATCAACATCTGTTAATAGGGGCGACACACACGCAGCGTCCTGGTTGTCAATGCCAATATCTGCGCTCTACACTCCCACGGAGATTTGCATCCCTATCGCTCCGATTTGGCAGCGTTCCAGCAATAATACATTGAATCCGGCATTCTGAATGAAAACTTATCTGTATGTATATCCGTGTACGAAGGTCAGGTACCCAAGTTGCCAAAAGATAATTGCCAATTAGGTAACAGGGGTTGATTGCGTATATGAAAATTATTTTATGTTTTATTGTTTTTTTTTTGATTGATCATTCATGATTCGCTGTAAGCGAATAACTTGCTACTTACAGCACAGTACAAGTTGGTGTTGATAATAGTCGATTGCTATGTAGCCTGATTTTTTAGCTCAACGACAAACTATGGCAGATGGTCTTTAAGGTGATTCTAAGAAGAAAATCTTATTTCAACGCTAGGGTGGTCCTCATTTATAGCGAAAATGGATTGTATAATTTGAAAACGAACCCCATATTTCTTTTCCTTTTAACTTAACTTGAAACTTTCCCAAATTTCGTGTTGATAAATGAACATTAATTCGTGCCACATCAGGCGTGAGTAAGTATGTAAAACACTGGCACCACGAAAATTATGTTATTGTTTACCCAAAGAACTAATATAACAAATACCGATAAATATTTGGGATTATATCTTCAACTCTTTCCGAAGATGATCTATACATGGAAAAACGAATTTCTGTTCTTCATTAACAGTTAAAAGGCAATTGAAGTCTTGTATTAATTTTACCCTTCCTTCTGTCGTATCATTTACCAGGTGAAGATTTTTTGTCTTTTTGGCGTTAAGGTATGAAATATCTTCTTCCAGACAATGGAATCTGCACTTAAAGAGTACAAATCAATATGCAACTTCTTCAAAAACACTAAGCATTTTATAGAAGCAAAGTCGTCAATTCCCTCTACTAAAATCATAATAAAATAATAATAATGTAATGAGGTGATTTTACATATATTTTCATAAATCTTTATACCTAAAAGTTTTGTTAGTAAACAAATAATAATATTTAACTTACTCCTTTCAACTGCCAGGCCTAACAAGTCTTCTCATTTCAAATTATTAAAAAGTACAAGCCTTCGTATCAAGATCAACCTTCCGATATTTGACGAGGAAGGTTCAATTAAATATCGTAAATATTGGCAAAAATTATTTAAAGACATGAAGAACTGTATGCATTTACTTTTATGTATTGCTGCAATGTTCTAAAAATTTTAAATCATAGTTTCGCGTTTCAATTGCCGACGTACAGTTTATCCACGTTTTTACATATATTTTTACTAAGAACAAACAAATGTTCTTATAATATGCCACCTCACTAACGCTGAGAGATAACTACGATTGAGAAATCCAATTTTTACGGAATGCAATGTTCCAGGTGGTTTTAATTTAAGTGTTCCTGAAATATAGTAGACAATCAGTTCATTATAATTGATTTTTTTTGAGTTAGTTCAATTTCGAACACACTTCGTGACAGCAGCTCATGCATGTAGTGGGGCCAAAGAATCATCTTTTTTCCTGTTAACTGTTCGAGAAGAGTAACAGCTCTACCAAAATGACTTGCGTTAGAAGCAATGATATCACAGCCAATTATTGAAATTTCTCGTTCTAGCAGTCGGATTTGAGAATACGGGCACACCAAGTACTTATTCCTGGTCTTCGTAAGATGATCAGAAGTATCTTGGATTTTGAAACTCTTTAATGTCAAAAGCACATGGATGTGCGGTCCCATTTTACTGCTACAAAGCCAAAGCTTTCCCCTAATTAGGCCCTTAATTTCTTCCGCGTGTAGTTTACGTAGGCGTTCGCGATATCGATTCAACTACGAGTAAGCTTTAATTTCAAGAATGATTACAGCATCTCTCTCATTGAGTTGAGATTTATCGGGAGCAATTACTGTTTTTGGATTCATACTTCTCTTTCCTTCTTCATGTTTTTAGCTTTCTTACAGTCAAAAATTGCAGAAAAAGAGGAAGCAATAACCAAGCTCGTAGTCAGTTCTGGGAGATTCACTAATTTCAATTTCACCTCGCGTATGATATAAAATAAAACCGATAAAACGTATCGACTAGACGGTACTAGACGGCAACCAATTAACTGGTGACTGCTTCTTAAGCTGTCTGCCACCTTGACAAAACTATGACTTGATGGCAGTTTATGACGCATGTCGCAGATCTTTATCTTTACGCATTAGAATCAATCAATAACAACGCAACTGTTGTTGTGTACAACTACCGTTGCAGCGACATGACGCGTCACTTCTCGGCACAGTTTCGCCGTTTTAATTCCAACAAAATGGGTCTTAAATGTTATATTTTACATAAAGGAACAAAACTATAAGTTGTTCGCAGTGAAATATCAAATTGATCAGGACCACCTGATGAACGGAGGTCTGATCTTCTTTTGTTTCATAGATAGCGTCTTCAAAATTTTAACTGATACGGTTTCTTCCTTATAATAAAACATAACGAAAGAATGGATTTCAAAAATTAAAATATTTGTTCGAGAAGTCTAACTTCGGCTCGTCTCCAAACTTTACAGCGACGAAGCAGAGCTCACATCTGGACTTCGTATGTTATCAGCCGCTAGAGAATCCCATAGAGTAGCTGTTGACTGGTAGTTATCTCCACTTGGCAGAGAAGACAAAATAACCCAAGGGATTTAAATCCGGGGATCGTGATGGCCCGTATATTGGACCTCCATGGCCAATCCATCCCTTTGGAAATCGTTGATTTTACCAGTCAATAACCCGTCGCCCTCTCTGTGGTGGTACACCATCTTACAAATTCCCAATGATATTAAGAAGTACATCTTCAATTAAATCGAATATTGTTTCTAATACATATCAGCATTTAAATGGTCATTTATAGATCGCACAGACATTAAATGATTATTGAAACGTTTACACTGAAGCGTGTGTTAGTTGCGCGAGAATTTTCCAGAGATTTACCAAATCTGTAGTAAACCAGGCTTCGTCAGAACGCAATAGGTGTGAAAGTAAAGAGCCCACTGGCATGCATCATTGTAAATTGTAATGAGAAGCATTTCTGACAATCATCTCATGCATTTCACGTTATATTTAGATAATAAAAAGCAACGCATTCCATCATCTGCAAGTGGGAAAACTAGTGTAAATAAGGTCATAAGTGATCTGTAAATCGATTCAACGCTAGACTAAAAACATCCTGGATAGTCTCAAAAAGGGAGATTATTAAGAAACCCCAAGAGCAACTGAGATTGAACATACTTCTCGTAGTTCAACATAAAGTAGACTAGTACAAAGTTTACACCCTCATATTTAGTGTCGCTCCAAAGGAAAAAGATTACTGTAAGTGCCAAAAACATGTTAGCAATCTCAGTGTGTACATATTATTACAAACATGATACACTTACCGTGTAACAATATACATTTATGCCCCAGTTCAGGGGTGATGCTATTGCAATTCTCGAAACACTACGTATTTAACGGGAGAACAAGTTCGACAACGTGTGTTTTCGCCTCTCAGTTAAATCCGATTAGAGACGGTGAAGATAAACATGCCAGTAGCTAACGGTTCCATTAGGCGGAGTGAGCTTAATTTAAAATGACACGAAAAGGTTCCCGTTTAAAATAGGCAGCGTAAGAGGACTTCATTATAAATTTCGTAAATATTACACCGTAGTATGTATATATAGAAAGAGAGACACTATTTTTGCTCACGCAACAAACACATGCACATAATATGAAATTCTGGTGAAAGCGCTGGTTGAAGCATTTTTTACTTTATCCTCAATTTGGCTAAATAAACTAAACGTACGCAAAAAACTTAATTATATCAATACCGACCACCACTTTTTTCGTTCTAAACATTTTTTGTAATAATTTGAATTTTAAATCAGGGAAAGCAATGTTACCTTGATATATTGCAAAAAAAAGCAACTATCATGAAAAATATTCGAGGTACAAGACGCACTATTTGCAATGAAATGTTTGAATTCACTTTATTTATTAATTTAAAATTCAAAAAAAATCTGGTGTCTGTGCCGTCCTCGTGATCCATTCCAATTAGACTGATGGACAGCATGAATGAACATTCATGCTGTCCATCATTTAGAACTTTAATTCGTGTACCTGCAATTGCACATCAACTCGTTTGTTGCGATTTAATGACATTCATTTATTAAGCAAATAAAGTGCGAAATTGCCAATGACTAAAACTCCAATCAATTTATTACATTGTTTGATTGTGGTGAAGATAAATGTTTGTTGTAAACGACATTTTACATTTTCCATGTATCCTTTCCGATGAGTTGAATACATGTTTTAACAACGATACACGCTACCAACTGCATACTAAATTTAAAAGAATAAATTTTCTACCGCTTTATGCGGTGTATAATTTTAAGTCATATATTAAACAAATTTTAGAAATCTGCTGTCCAGCAATTTCTCGTTTCCTAATCGAATAACTCAAGTCAAAGATATTGATCCAAAGCTTTTTATTTGTGTTGTATTTTTTATTTAATTCAGGATGTAGTATTTCTTGAATATTTATAGTAATGCTGTTTATTATTTCAGCTATATATAGCATTTACTAATACCTTCGATTTCACCGATTTCGGAATTTTAAATTAAACAGCCTATACATTTTTGTAACTTATATTCCATGTCAACGTATCATTGGTTAGCCTTTGTTTCTTTAATTAGTCAAATTTTAGATATCTATCTAGGGTACAATCACGATTACTTAAAATCATTCCCAGCAATTAACACAACATCAAGATACTAGAGATCTTCCTTTGTATTTTGTGCCTACTAAAACACTACAAAATAAATTGTGACAGATTTTCCAAAAACATGAATGGATGGAATATTATGAGTAAGCAGTTAACGTGGAAGGGATATTATTGGCGATTCCAATAATATCAAAAACTTGGCGTTGGAATTTGCCATTATTCAGTAAGTAGTTCAAAAAAAGATTGCAGAAAACTAAGTGTATACCGCCTGAAAGATGCCGAGCTGGATATAGGAATTCGTGATTAACATGGGATTTATGCGAGTGGGTGTGCCTCACATACGCATGTGCGCTGGAGAGGGAAAAGCCGTATAGAGAGGTTGGTCCTGTTAGATGTGGTTAGTTAGTCATTGTAATTTCTCAAGGAGGGCTGCGTTTACTTCTAGGCTTACGGCCGATTTCACAATTAAATCCTCAAAGTTCCTTTAACTAAAGTAGACTTTTAGTTTAAGGTAACTTTAAGACATCCGTTAACGCAGATGCGTTTCTTAAAATTAACGGAGTGCGTCTTTTTCAAAAGTCAACTTTAGCCTTATCCGCATAGGTGACATTGTATGTTGGCATCCTTTGGTGATTTATGTAATTTTCTGTTACCAGATCAGTTCACGAGCCAATTTGCAATTACTGTGTGTTTATTTGACCACTTTCGATGGCTGCTAATGAGATCTATGAATAGAAATGAAATTATTAGAAGCAAAACATAATTAATAAGAAAATAAAATATGCATTTACGAATTGGTTTATTCTGTATATTCTGTATTCTGTATATCGCAGCAGGAAAATTGAGCAATTATTTTTGTTAAGGACAACATACGGGATTTGTATACTTAATTAAACTTACTTAGTTTAGGGAAATAGAATTCCTCTATTAGGCCTGGGCAATTTAGTTTGTAAGTTTGTTAAGATCCATCGGAATTCAATAACATTTTACTTATAGAGTTATTACTTTAGCTAATCTTCAGTTGTGTATAGTAAAGCCCCTTATTTTTATTATTTGGTTATTTGGGAAAATGATGTCATCCGCCGGGTAATAGATAACTCCTTCCATCTCGGCCCCTTGGTCCTATTGTGGAGCGGATGGCATCCTAGAGTTCATCCAACACGTCCAGGCCATTGAGATAGCTCAGAATCTTGTAGTATGAGGAGTTTTTCAGGTCAGCTAGGGTGGTAATGTCCTCCCCAAAAATGGTGAACCTGATGCGGGTGGCCGCCGAACAGTGGCACATAACGTCATCTACTGCTTCTTCATCCTCCATGCACAGCCGGCATTCGGTGTATAGCCCCTTTCTTCTTCATCACGTTCCATTACTCCGTATCGGCAATATCTTTGTTGCTACCATCATTATGTAATTATGATTCTTGCCGCAGTATTACACGTAGAACGATTCTCCAAGTGTCATAACTCAATTTATTTTCTTGGTACACCTATTATATACAGTGCGGACGTAAAGTGTGTTCCCCCCCTCGTAACTTTTGAAAGGATTGAGATAGAGAAACGGAACAAAGACGAGGTGAAATTAAAGGCAAATTATAATATTTTGGTTATACCGCGGTGCACTGTACTCAAAACGTAACATAGATGGCTATCTTTGCTATCTTTAAAATTTTCAATGGAAAGTATGTTCATATAAAACCTCATTTGTAAGATATTTTTATTATGTTTACGATTTTTTACGGACATATCCGCAATAAAAATAAAGGTACTTTATCTTTCTGATAACCCTCGTATTTATTTAATGCTGCATGTTTCCTAAGAAGCGTATTTTATAATTTAAAAGAAACGTCAAAATATTATTTATGCAGATTTATTTCAGACAGTACACCTGACATAGCGAAAATCATTATTGCCACAACGTTTTCTGCCGAAGGGCGAGAGCATACCATTGTAATAATCAAATTAAATATTGTTAATACTGTCAGAAATAAATCGCCATAGATATTTTGACGTTTACGAGGGTTATCCTAATGGTAAAGTGTCTCTATTTTTTATTGCGGAAATGTCCGTAAAAACAAAGAGAATCGTAAAACTGTTTACATAGGCGTAAACATAATAAAAATATCTTACAAAGGAGGTTCTATGTGAACATACCTTCCGTTCAAAATTTTAAAGATAACAACGCCATCTACCTGACGTTTCGCGTCAAGTGCTTCTCGCTATAACCAAAATAACATAATTTGCCCCTAATTTCACCTCGTCTTTGTTTCGTTTCTCTATCTCATTCCTTTTAAAAGTTACGAGGGGTGGGGGACACAATTTACGTCCGCACTGTATATTATATATGCTTGTACATAATATATTTTATGAAGCAAGTGTTAAGTATATTATTTTCGCCAAAAAAACACAAGTGATTTTAATCATTCTAAAAAAGAAAATCCATAATCCTTTCAAACCGGGAGGGATTCGTACACGGTCCTTCAAGTCTGATCGCATAAATGATCTTAATCCTTCTTAACAGGAAATCCATAATCCCTCCAAACCAGGAGGGATTTGTACAACTTTGCTCATATAATCATAATATAATATTCCGCATGCGGATGCTTTTACATGCCCCAACTAAATTAGTTGCTGAAATTAGTATATTTCCAATAGCCAAGAATCTAGGTATTCATGACAGTTGGATAATTGCGGGTATACTGTCTCCTGTGTAAAGTAAACTTGTGACTATAACAGCCGCTATAAAGGAAACTAATATGAATAATACAATTTAGCATACCTATTCGTGGCTGGTGATATTTGGTTGTCAATTCGATCCCATAATGAAAACACCGTTGGTTTTACTAATCTAATCTTTTAAAAAATTAATTGTCTTTACTAAATTATTTATTAAGACAATACATTCATTTCCTATATAGGCTGTCTGGTTAAGTTTACAATCTTAACAGAGGGCGCTATTTCTAATTTATACCAATATTTGTTTTTACATGAATTGTAAACTGAACTAAATTGTGTTTCCATATTAAATTTTAAAAAGAAATGGTAAATATGTTTTCTGTATATATAAATATACATAAGAAACAACAATACATACATTTATTTTAACAAGTAATAACTAAAGACACTAATGCGAGGAAAGCTTTAAAACTTTAAAAAGTCCTGCCTCCTAAAAACTCTAAAATAAAAACAAAGCTCTCATAGAAAATAACTGAATGAATAAAGCAGATAACACCACAAGCATACAAAACTCAACCACTAATTGCCAAGAATTATGAAAACATTATACATGTATAGAAAATATTCACGAGAGAAGCGATGCGCACACTAACACTCGATTTTATACCCATTGCATTGATGCATGCTCCTCGCTGTGGTCGCCCCTGCTACGCATGACGGCATCTCATAGGCTGTGCCTCTCTCTGGTAATAACAGTGCATCCAGAATGAGGATCGACATGAAAGCCACACGGAGCAACGAATCTGTTTCTAGTTTAATATGTAGCCATCTAAATTGCAAATGCATGGTCTGCCGGACACAGCTTCGGAGGATACTAATTTATACACGTAAAGGAGGATGCCATTGACTTGACTCGTATGTATGTATGTAGTTGAACCAACTACACAAATTACAAGACTATATCTGAAAGATCATAAACAGAGTAAAGGTGACATGGAAATTAGTAAATGGTGAAATAGGCAAACAACTAAAGGAAGATTGAATTATAACGTCAAATGATAAGAAAGGTAAGGTAAAGTTAAGGTATTTGACCAAAATTGTATAGTTTTTTAAAGTATTTCTTACCGTAGTAAGAAATACTCTTCAATTAATTGAAATTTTAAAATTCCGGCCATATATTCTGTTTGTTTCCGCGGTTACATAATTACATCAAGTGCATGTAACAAACCCATACCCGATATATTTCAATTTAGATTAATACTTATCTGTTACTTTGACACACGACGATGATTGCATTTTTTAATAAGTCAAATAAACCTTATCTTCTTCACTAATTGTTACTATACAAATCGGTACACAAAATACCACCAATTTGCTAATATAACCAACTACAAAAAATAAACTTTTAAAAGGATGTCCACTAAAAAAATATATAGAAAACATGATCTTAAAGAAACCCGAACTTTTTCAACCCATTTAAAGCGATTCTTCGCAGCGTATATTCCAAACTCTGAGTTTAAAATATTATAACATTCCTGACTTGCGAAATTTTCAAATTAATCATCATAAACTTTACAGCTAACTTGTCGGCCAACCCTTTTATCTTATCCTAAAAGAAGAAAATTATGTGCTGTATTGAAACTTTAGCCGAGATGAAAACACGAAGATAAGCTTACGTTTTGAAATCAAACTTGAGTAAATATTTACTATATACAGGTACTATAATTTCTAGCGACGTATTACAGCTAAATATAAAATAATCCAATGCTTTTGGCAACGCATTTTACTGCCGGCAGAACCTTAGAAATCCGCTAGTATTTCCAAATGTTTAGGAAACGATTCTATTACCAAAGAAATTATTGGTTTAGATACGTACTCATTTTTGCGAAGGGAATTTTTATAGTTGATGTCCAAAAATAAAACGAAAAGTAAGATTCAGGTTCCTAGTGTAAGCTAAATGTTTCTATTTTCGCATTGATTGAGTAAAAATACTTTACGTCACTTCAAAGAATTCGAGGACATTAGATTTCTATTTCCAGTACTTGGGAATTTCGGAATGGAAATTAACGTAGCAATTTCACACGCACCTATAATATAGCCCAAAATCTAATATGTATATTTAGAATATCAGTTAACAAAAATGGAAATGAAATACTGCTATATATAGCATCAAAATATCCAAAATTGCCTTCGAAATGTGGATGATAGTTTTCCGAATATTTTTATAAATTTTACATCTCCATAAATTCATGTTCTATTTTATTGTATGGTGTACCGGTAGAAATACATACAAATGGAAATTTGTGTTATTTTTGACTAAGGCGTTGTGACGACGATCAATGGCATAAAATCCTTTGGGAATTAAAACGAATTGAGTTAAAAATATGCTGTTCAAAATAACTTTTATAGATTTCTATTCCGAGATGAGGTGAAAAATATCATATTTTAAAATAGGTAAATATAACATAATTACCTCTAAATACAGTGTCGCTAATGCATGAATACCAATGTAGGACTTATAACTAAACAAGCAAATTTTGCGCTAGCTCCATTACCTCCTATCGTTCCAAAGCGATTTACTCCGCGCCAGGATACAATTTGTATTCCAATTCGTTGGCGACTTCAATCGGAAAGAACCTTCCAGCGTCGCATAATTCAATTGACAAGTTGCGAAATCGCGGACGAGGAAAAAATGAACAGAAACCCTTTTTCAAGAGCCGCTTCCCGGAACAAATAAGTTACAAAGAGGAAAAGCGGAAATAGGAACGCTCGTTCTTGACGTACCGAACAGCTGCAATATTACCGCCCGTACGATTTTCATTTCCGCTATCGTTAATGTTCGATCTTTCTCTCCGCTTTATTAGAGGCGATGCGATATGCCCACGTCCGACTTTGACGCCGCGCAGAATGGCAATTGCGAAGTGTATAAGTGGAAAGGTTCACTTCAATCCTTTGATCTTTATGGCTCTTTGAGACCGATACACGCTTCAACATTGACAGGACTTGTTACAATGACACCAGTGCGACCTAAACGTGTTGTAACACTAATGTTTTTCTAATGTATGTTAGGATTACCAACGCTTCAGCTAAACACAAGATTTTTCATTAAAAAAAAGATCCACTTCTCGGGCGACGATTCAATTGTTACTGGAATTAATAATAAAGAATTCATAGCCTGTACGGACCTATCAAAAGCGTTTGCAGCGTGAATCATGAGACTCTACTATGCAAACTGGAAATCTTGGGATTTAGGGTACGAACTCTGGACCTAGTTAGATCTTACCTCACTGGAAGAAAGCAATGTGTTAGGGTTTTCGACATATCTGGGGCTGAGATCTCATCGTCATGGCAAGTCCTTCCGACATGTGTCCCACGAGGTTCCATTCTTGGTCCACTCCTTTTCTTATTATACGTGAATGACCTACCAGAAGTTATTAAAGATCTTACCATATTGTACGCGGATGACACCTCGTGCGTTGTTCGTGAGCGGACCTGTGAAATACTAAAAACCGAGATCGAACAAAATTTATAAAGAACGGGAAAATGGTTCAAGAGTAATAATCTGAAGTTAAATGCTTCAAAAGCCCACATTCCTAAGAGGAACATTTCCTAAGAGGAATTAAGAATTACTCACAATAACGAACTTCTCACCTGGGTGGATCACGCACGCTTCTTCGGTATTACGCAGGACAATTTCTTATCGTGGGCACAGAATCTTTGTCTTACAAAAGGCATGTATTACAGCGGGGTATCAATTAAGCACGATGGACTCCTGTAAACCGATATTTACAGACTCTAATATACTACCGTCAATTTGCATATTGGAATCAGCACTTTTTGTAAGGAAACTTAATCACGAGCGCAACATGAGGGCGAAAGAAAAAGTGTAGCTTACTGCCACCCAAAACCCATCTGTCAAGGGTCCAAAGGCAAACTTGAACAGCAGTTTTTGAAACAAACACCTTTGGCAAAATTCAAAAGAGATTTAAAAATATACTTAGCCATCATACGCTTTAAACAGTCAAAGACTTTTTCACCACACCTTGGGTCCTTTGAAATTTTTTTTTTTATAGAACATGTGTTTTGTTAGTTATTATGTTATATTTGAATGTATATACAATTAATATTTTATGACCATTTGCAATGCACTATGGACATTATGGAATAAAGGTGAAAAAAAACGTTCATCCCCTTTAACTTCGGAAACATTACAGCTAGCGGGCTGTGTTTGCTCTCAAAACACTCTTAGTGGCCAGATAAATATTCTGAGGGAGATAAATGCGTTTTAGCCTATAATTTTGAGACCCAAAATAACAAAAACGATAAGAAACACGTGTTTTTCTTCATAACTCGAATACGGGTAAAGTCAAATATTTTGAGGCCTTTTCAACGGGATTGAACGCTCGGTTCGTCTTGTATAATACGACTTTCACTAAGGTATTTGGTGTTTGTCGACATTCACCGGCAAATGTTGACATTCACTATCTTCGAACTCTCACAGTAACATATATGAGATCACCCCAGCGTTAATTTTTAAGATAAAAATTTTATTACAAATATCACGAAAACGGTAGGACATATGGTGTGCATTTTGTAACTAGAAAAAAAAAAGATCGTTTGTCAAATAAATATTTTCATGTGATAGATACCAAAAATGTAAGAACATTGTTACACACCCTGAAATAACACTGTGAATACTCGTATACCTGATCTATAATTTGTATTGGTTCATTAATAATTATCATCTTTAAATTTTCAGATTAAGAATTACTTGTTAAATATTACTTGTTATTAGGAGCCACTGTGTCATTTTTTATATTTGCCGTAATACACTAGCTAATTAGTTTTATACCTTCATAAAATTTATAACTTTCCTTAGTTATTTTATGTCAATTTGCTGCATGGTTTCATTTAATACCTTAACGATACCGTCTGGGGTAATAACCTTCGAAACTGCCTTTATTCCAAAATCACAACAAAGATTCCTTCGTACTAGTAAAGTTCCGCGTTTCAAATTAAGATGGCTATTAAAACTTATTTAAAGAACATGTTCCCGGAGATCTAAGCAAATTTCATTTAGAAGATCGGAAATAAGCTTTCACGTCATAAACTTTTTTAATCTGCAACCGATTAAGTTTCTTTTCGCTTGACCATAATGTACTGCCTTCATATCTTGGGTCGAGGATTTTATTACGTAAATAAAAAAATATATAAAAGTAGATCTAATCTGAAAAATCAATATTAGTGTAATTTTAGATTCTTGAGATATAAAAAATAAAATGATTGGCAGTGAAGATTATTGTCTTCATAGATCTTACACGCAATGTTAGGTTTGTCTAGTAGCCTTTTATTGTAGGAAAGCGAACAGCCGTTTTCGAAAAAAAAACAGAGAATTCACTTCTGTTTCCATTTTCCTAACGAAATTACCGATTGCTTTTCAGTACGCAGGAAACAATTAAAGTTATTTTACGTAAACATCCCAGGATAACATAATATCGGTATATACGGTCATAACAACGAGAAAATAGAGTAGGTACGGTTAATTAAACACAATGTAGGATTTATACATCATCCTATGTGTGCTTAATTGTAGCGTTAGTTTCACTACGCGATACCGTTAAAAGCTGTTTTATACGACGCAACCCGACTAGATCTAGATACTGGAACCCTGTTGAACAGTAAAGTTTTCGAAGCTGGTGTGCGTATCTTATTTGCATAGTTTATTTGTTACCTGTTTACTAATGCGTTGGAGCAACTCAGCTAAACCCTAAATAATTGCAGTAATTAGGCACTTTTACATAATTAATTTCGCCATTATAAAATAACCAAGTTATTGGGATATACATTGGATAGAGATGAAATGCCCAAATAAAGTAGAATAATATTTTCATAAAGAACGAACTTGACTAAGGTTAACCAAGAAAGTGAGAACATTCTTATTTTATGAAATAATTATATTTCCTTAAATAAATGTTTTACCATATAGTTTACCCAATAGTTTTCTTACTATAAAATAGAAAATTTGAAGATGTTTAAATAAAGACTAGCACTTCTTGTTTTAGTAATAGTAATAGTAAGTGTAATAGCACTTTATTTGCCCTACAGTAATTAAACCATTAACAGGACAATTTAGGAAATTATCAATAATTAATCGGACAATAATAGCAATAAGAATAATCGAAAATTAGTAAGTACTGTGTATAAGACAAAACAATAATAATAGTAATAATAATACCTTCAAGAAAGAATGAACAACGAAATGGTATGCCAAAACAAAAAAGAACAGATGTAACTTTACCGCACATCACTCCGTTGGATTGGAAATAGTGGAGTTGTCGAAAAGCCGGAAAAGTCCTATGTATATTTTTTATCGGTAGTTGTTAAAAATAACATTTATAAAGATGATGTTCCACAAAACATTGAAGAACTTCGAGACTACACAATGCCTTCGGTGTAATTCCTAGAAGAACCATTCAAAGGGCAGTTCAAAATGCCGGAAACCGTGCGCGATTGTGTATTAATAAAAATGGGCAGTTATTTGAACATTTACTGTAATTGTTGGTGGTTCATTGTTTTGTTTTTTATTATTACTGTTACTGTTATTTTCATTTATTGTTACAAATCAGGTGCAAGGCATACATACACTTTGCAAGACTCATCTTTAATTTACCACTTGTAAAATACCCCGTTGATTTTCATTCAAATTCCTGTTAACATAAAGATTAAGCGGGTTGGTAAACAATCCATTCTCGAAGTTTCTATCAATATCTAAACGAATGGTTGGATGTGGATGTGGCTGTGGTCGTTCAGGATACACATATGGGTATAAATATCTGCATCCTATTGTTGTATTTCGGTTCAATAAATAAAAAAACTTTACATATTAAGTTTCTCTCAGTTGGTATCATTAAATATCACAATTTTTTGTTAACAGATTAAACATGAAGAGAAAAATATACTACTATATATTTATATACTATATTTTTGAACGTATGTGCCGAGTATTGGCAGAAATCGTTTTCGATGTTATACATGGTTGAAATCAGGAAAAGAAATCTCTTTTTGACGGTGTCAAAATCCAATATGGCGTCGGTGAGAAAGTTATTGATGGTCAGAAGGAATCGAGACGTCATATAAAAATTTCGAGCACACCATTAGATAGAAAATCAAATGTGACATTGAGAATGTGTTTTTAGTTTTTCTCCGCAAGGCCGAATAAAAGTGCTAGAGGTAATAGAAGAAAGTGAGTTTTTTTCGTTCATTACGAAATCTCGAACGTCGTTTGTGGCAGGCCCATTTTTTCTTGGGATTCATAACAAACACAAACTTTAGCAAGTTTGCCAAATTTAAACCTACCCTCTATCTCCAATAATAAGCGAGATCCCCATGGTGAGGGCCGAAAATGAATCAGCTTGTATATGGAGGAAAAGGAATTGAGGAAGGCTGGAGAAGAAGAACAAATCAAGAGCTGGCGGAACTTTAGAAAAGCCTCTGTGCTTGTAAAACAAGCATAGTGAGTAATGTGGCTTAGATATATGGAGAGATTGGATGAAGAAAGAATGACAAAGCTAGTACTGCGCAGAAACCAATAGGAAAGAAAAGGAAGGTTAGACCAAGTAAAAGATGTATGAATGAAGTGCCATAAAGTTAAAGAATTGGAAAGAAAAAGCTGCCAATAGAAAATAAAGGGAGAAGGTGCTCACACTGTATTGCAAATTGAAGATGGATTCTAAAGTGGGAACCAATCATACGCCCTAGGCCTCCATGGCCTAATACGTATATATTAACGCTTTCTATTTTACATGTGATGCAAAATTATTTCCGGTTACTATATAATCAAATATGCAAATAAACAAGCAATTATGTGATTGGAATTAAAATTTCGGTGCAAGAGTAGTAGGCATATATATTTGATCATGAGGGAACCGCAATTTTTACAAATGACATTAAAAATAAGTAGATTTAAAGCACTCACAATCAAGAATTAAGGCAACTGACCTGGCTGTTCTGTGTATGGGCAAAGCTTGTCCTAATATTAACATCGATTAACCTATTCCATTATCAAGAGGGTTTATTTACCAATATTATCAAAGAGACATTAATAATTATCGATTATCACCATGAGAATTGGATTGTCAAGTACAAGTAAAATTACCCAAAAAAAGAAAATATTAATTTTTGCACTTTGGTAGGGAAATATTTGTAAACCCAAGATGATTTGCAGCGATTTACTGATAAAAGCAAAACGATTTTTAAACACGAATAGAGATACCAAAAAGTGCATTAACAAAACCAGTTCAAAACCAAAAAAATGTGAAATTTTCAATATATTTTGTATTGTACTAACTTTCAGATTAAAGTCAAACTTATTTAACCTAATTTATCGTCCTGTATAAAGGCTTCGTGTTTTACATCGAAGCCCAACGTAACATATTCAGATCACGTTTTTGGGTTAATGTAAAACGTTTTAAATGAAAAGTTTCAGTCGTTTATCAGATCCAAGTGGCTAATTGTGCTTTGTACTTCGTCTCATTTTTAACGCAGCCGCATAAGAAAATTTTATGTAGTAGGTAATCTAAATGTGGAAGCATAAAGATTAAATTAATAATTACAATAATGGTAAAGGCTTTAGAAATGGTATAGCCCGTACAGAATTAAATCTAAGGAATTTTTATTTTTAATATACATGCTATTTTATTAGATCTATTGCAAACTTTGGTAGATGATAGCTAATAGGATTCTAAAAAATGTTATGTGGACATAGATCCCATCTTATTTGCTTCGAAGTTATAATGTCTTAAAAATTTGAGTACAATTACATTTCCTGTGCGTTTAGTTCATGTGGACGAATAGTCTTTGGAACCGGATTTCCTGCTTCTCTTCTCCTCTTAGTGTTTTAAAAGCTGAACTAAAAACAGTTCGAAGTGGTATATTTGCGTGCCTGCACTGGTATTCTCTGGCTGCTGCCATCACAGAACTCACATACAAAAATTATTTCTGTATATTCTTTCGTGGTAATGAATGCATTTGCGAAACGTAGAATTCTTACAAGTGGAAACTTTGACACCACGCAACAAAAGATTTTTGCTTTTATCACAACCAACTAACGATTACAAATTTTTATGAATTTATAAATCCGTACCTAAGGCAAATGGACCCATGTTTTGTTTCATGAAAAACCATATTACTTATATACTTGAGAGGCTAAAACTTTGAAACAAAGGAAGATCGGACCTATACTCATATAATTTCTTTTCTTAGAATCGCATCAGGTTTCATCTGGCAAAGTTCGTCATGGAACTAAAAAATCACCTGTGTGTGTTAGCTTGTTCAAGGTTTATTCATAAAATTTTCATCCAGTAGCTTTTAGTAATCTAAGATGCATTAGCTCTATTACCAAACAAAAAATACATAAATATCTAATGTATTAATAATTGGAATTGAAAATTATATTCTATTATACAAGAATAACCTATGCCTAAGTTGGATGCAGCTCAGAAAAAAAATTACATGAGATTTTAACAACCCTACGATAAACCCAGTTAATTATTGCTCTGTACCCAAATTCATTTGAATGTTTAAAAATCGAAAACAGCCTTAAGGCGGTTGCCTTAGGGATGTCCACTTAAAAAACAGGGAAAGTTTTAATTTTTTATTTTAATGTTTACCTCAAACATCACATTGCAAAATTTAAATTTATACATATTTATGTAGATAACTAGCCGTAGGCCTATTAATGAAATTATTTCGAAAATCCTGAATGAATTTCCGCTAGATTTCTAGAAAACTAGAAATTTTAGGATTCAATATGTCCCGTCTCCTGATTTATTTACTTTGTGCGGAAGAATACAATAGCCTGGCAAATATGTTTCTTTCGTGCGTATACTGTCAAGCACAGGAGTTAATGCGAATATTTCTGTTGACAAAGACGTTTATAAGAGAAAACCTTATTGCGTCGTGTTTTCACAATTTTTCTTCTGAGTTTTAATGCAGGAAGTCGGAAAAAAGTTTGCATTTTTGAAGTGTATGGTGCGAATTCAAACGCATGTATCAACAACATATCATTATGACCAGAGGCAGGACTTACCACAAAAAGCATTAACATGGGATTCTCATACGTAGCGAGCTACGACAGTAAATCTTATCTTTAAGTAAAATAAATAATCTTTCAATGTTATAAATTGTCAGTGTTACAAAGCAATACTACATAATGTCCTCCATGCTTAATACTGACATCTGTGCAATACAAATCTATGCTAGAGACTGGCTGCAGCAGGGGGCACAAAGCAAACCGCTCTATTTTCTCACGGACAGTCTGCCGTCCGCCTTAAGGGCATTGCCATCCTATCGGACATTTTCCAGGCTCGCACGGGACTGTCTGCAAGACCTTCAAAACCTGGGGAAACACAATACAGTCAAGCTGACGTAGGTGTCGGGACATAAGGAGATTCCAGGCAATGACCAGCGGACGAGCTAGAAAGAAAGGGATCCGAAACGACCTTCATTGGACCTGGGCCAGGTCTCGGGATCACAAAAACTGCTGCGCGTGGTCCAATAACTGAGTCAGTGATTGAACAACACCAGAAATGCTGGTACCATGCAGCAGGCCAGAAACACGGCAAACAGGTGATGAGGAAACCATCACAACATTTGGCAGCTGACATTTATCTTTAAGTAAAGTAAATGATCTTTTAATGTTACAATTTGTCAGTGTTAGAAAGTGCTACTATATAATGTCCGGGTTCTGGTGATGGTTTTGCATTTTCTACCTCACTAAATTTTTGGTGCCAGGGATTTTTTCTTTAGTTTATTGACTGTAATTACCGAGTTTTGTTGGAATTTTATCGGGAATGTTATTTAGTTAATTATTCTATTAAGGTAAGTTATTGCCTCCACCAAAGTAAAATGTTCAGTTTCCGTTTTACTATATAATGTATAATTGTTTCTGAAAACAGAGATACAGGGTGTCAGATATGAAGAGTGCTACTAATGACATCTAGCGGCAAACCTGGAAATCAAACCTTTCTAGATAAAAGAGGGATTAATTTCAAAGATTATTGCAAAGATTTTTGAAAATTGACAATTTTTTTATGGTCAAAGGTCGCTTAAATAAAATATCTTTTTTCTTTGGTTCCAGACCATGTCAGCCGAGAACATCTTCAGGACCCTCACCACTCAACAAATTTCATTCATTAAACGTTATCAATGATGAAGGATGTACATCAATGAATCTAACTCTACCAATCCCATAGAGATGAGTAATGTTAAGTATTGCGACCTGAAGGATTTTGCGTCATCCTACAGGGAGGTTCACGGACACCTAAGCATATTGGTGTGCGTCTTTGGCTCCATAGCGAATGTTCTGAACATTTGCGTTTTGACGACGAAGGAAATGCGATGGCCAACTAACTTCATCCTCACGGGATTAGCTATAGCCGACCTACTGGTGATGTTGGAGTATATTCCGTTTGCCAGTCACGTTTACCTAAATCCCAGATCGCGTTTAAATGCGGATTATTTCACGTACTCCTGGGCGGTGTATACGATCTTTCACGCCTTATTCACGCAAGTGTTGCATTTTATATCGTGTTGCTTGACTGTTATCTTAGCAATATGGCGGTATATCGCCATAACACATCCTCAAAATAATAAACTCTGGTTTATAGTGAGTAATGTGCGGAGTACTTTAATATCTGTTATTCTGACATACCTGATGTGCCCGTTGATGTGTGTGCCCCTCTTCTTATCATTAAAAGTGATTAAAAGGACTTACGCGATTGACGATAACAACAGGCTCATCAGTCCGAAGATGCGAAAGAATTTTACTGGCAATCTACACAACGGTACATTGTACACAGCTGAACTTAGTGGCGATTTCATAAACGTCAGTTTCTGGGTATACAGCGTCGTGATTAAATTGGTGCCATGTGTCCTGTTGACCATCTTGTCTATGCGTTTAATATCTGCGCTCTTAGAGACCAAGAAGCGAAGGAGGAATCTGCTGAACAGCAATGGTATGCCGATGAAGGAAAAGAAACCGAAGAAGAGCAAAAAGCACATGGAGAAGGAACAGCAGACGGATAGGACAACGCGAATGCTCCTAGCTGTGCTGTTGCTCTTTTTAATCACCGAATTCCCGCAAGCCATCTTGGGTTTGTTGAGTGTTGTGATCGGCAAGGATTTTATCGTCCAGTGCTATTCGCCGCTTGGTAAGTACAATCGAAACTTTATTTTAATAGGATAAAATCACAAATTGCAATCCTAACTAGAGTACTCCTGCTAATCTATGTATATTTATAGTATAGTGTAGTATGTGTATTCGATAGCTTTAAGTGCAGAGAATTTCATTTACATATATATATATATATATTGTGATGGAGCGTACCTTCATTTACAAACACCCTATAGGTATGATGGCGTTAAATAAAGGATATAGATATTTGCTTATTTACTAATCATTGGTATACTTACTGATAGTTGCTTAAAATCTAGGACTATCAAACAGACTTAAATTAAATTCAATAAAACTTATAGGTTGCAAACTGTCATAAAGACATTATCAAAAACCGAGAGATTCTTGACTAATTATTATAGATTTAATGTCCAAAAATAGACTATCTGTGTATAAATAAGTGAAA
>JARFOC010074944.1:0-15585 GCA_031763485.1 Osmoderma eremita | reverse complement strand
CAGATCCGTTAATATTACCACGAAATTATTCCCCATTTTGGTAGTAATATGGTAATAGGGACGTTCTTTTTACGTTCTCATGTTATGTACCGATATACTTCAAAGTCATTTTAATAGTCGTAATTACGTTCCCAGATACCTATCGTGCTAGTTGGGATGCCACTTTCCTTTGTAAATTGCCAATTTTCTCAAAAGCTATTAGAATTAATGGCCATTAGCCTTGCCCCTGTGATGAAAACCAACGCCTTCATTTTATGTGCATCAGTCAAAACGCATCATTATTCAGCATCGCCAATTCCATCAATGTACTGCAGGATAAACGCAACTGACGAAGGAATATATTGCTTTAATATCAGAATGAGTAGTACTTGTGTACCGTTTTCTATTTTTTTATTATTTTTCTTCTTAGCTATACATAAATAAATAAACTTAATATTATTTCTAATATCTAAAGCATTTATTATTGGGAGTTCATTATTGTTCTGATTTTCTAAAGTAGAACTTTGAACTAAGTTCATCTAAGAACCAGTTCAAGTTATAAGAATTTCTATCAAATCCTACAGCGAAAATATCGTCTACACATCTGATTCCGAGACTATTTGGAAATAATTGTAAATCTTCTTGAATTCACCTTCAAAGTTACTAAATAAATTTCAATGGAGACAAGCTATTACCCATTACTCTACCATGTTATTGTCCGTGGAACTTGTTTTCGATTTGAAACGGAATAGTTTTGTTTGGCGAATCATTTTTGGAAGAGGAAAAGAAAAATTTATATAGCTGCGAGTCAATTGTGTTTGGTAACAAGGATATGTTTGAGAAGGATTTATACCTTTCCGAGTTTAATAGCATTGAAACAGCATTGATACCTGGAGCGCTGTATTTCCGTTTATGATTTCGCTATACGTATAAACAATTTAAGAATAAAATAAATCTTCCTCTGACGTCATACACACCGATCATTATCCAGCACTTCTTATTTTACATTCAAATATCAAATGCATATAAAAGAAATCAAATATATCGTCTTTCCCGTGGTATCGCAGAAGTTGATTATTCGATACTATACAAACACACACACACACTCTCTTCACGTCAACGTGCCCCTTGCTTCTCACCTCCCACATAAAATAATCTCTTCTCGAAATCTACTGCGCCTCTCGAGGGATCTCACATCAGTTAAAAGATCGTGTAGAGATGATTTCAAAAACGCAGCTCCTTCGTCGTATCCAATAACAGGGTTTACCCTTACTTCTTCTCCTTTTAGATATTTGCATCACGCGTGATTGTAAATGTCTCATCCACGAACGCAATGTGTCAGGGACGCAATAACGTTGAGAAGTTTTGCTGTAAGTTCGTTATGCAAAGTTTATCGATTCCAAGAACATTGTTATGGTATATTGCACCAAAAGTGCGTGATGTTTTTTGTAACGCCTAAATCGAAATGTATCTTTATCTACCTGCTCCAATATATTGATTTGTAGTAAAATATGTCACAAATAAATCTATATGAAGCTAAATAAAGCTATAAGTATACTTTACAGTGACACTTGAGTAAATAATGTCAGCAGAAAAACAATAGCTATTTTTAGGTTAATTACCGATGCTACCTTGATTAATCGCATGTGATAATTTCATTATTTGTTAGTACGATCAAAATTCGCATTTCCCGAAAGTTTACATAATTATATAAACGTTTAAGAGGTATTAATTTATTTATGGCGGCCAGTATATATGGCTAAGGAAAGACTTGAGTAACGATGATATTAGACGTCAAGCAGATAGATAACTAAAGAGGTGTAAAAAGATTTATAACTATGAGGGTCGCTTGGTGCAACGACCATAGAAATCCTCTAAACTTTAAAAGGTTTTCCATGAAAATAATTGTATATGATGTTATTGATTTTTGTGCTAAAAGTGATCGGTGACAAACAATTTCATAAATTACTAAATGATGAGAATTTTTCGATTAAAAGGAGCCATAAATATATGAAATATTATAGGTCGCTTTGGAAGTGTTTCCAAACAAAAGCTTTATAATATTATCAGTGTTATAAACACAGTGTAATGGACTGTCTTTAATATCCTTTACTCCTTTAATATTGCTATCATAAAATTAAGTTTAAGGAAATGGTGCTGTTAAAATTTCAAAATGTCTTAGGAAGTTATTTACCCGTTTGTGCGTAAAATACCATCATCAGTTGAATCCTCGATTAGATAACTGAGATTACAACTTTAATACGGATGAAGCCTTATTGTATTTGTATGCTACGACGCCCTTTCTAGTAAAATCAGAATTACCTACTCATAATGCTAAATACTCAAATATGTGAACTGTCCTATAGCTATCGAATTGAGGAATATTATGTTATAAAAGTTGCCTATCATGTCCAGTATTCCCACTTGCTTCTGTTATTAGTCTTGTCATTCTAACTTATGACATAGTATCAGCTAACCTATGGGTGACAGGTAAATCGATGATTTGAGTAGATATAAACAAAAATACAATATGGTTATGATGTTTATTATGGGGGCGCTCCATCTCTTATGGTAAAAATACCAGTGAATAAATTGTGAATGTTCAGTTAAAGTAAAACTAAAGCCAAAAATACCCTTACCATCTTGAAGAATTCCACATTAGTTAGACGTAGTACCCTGGAAGATATGCACTGCACCAGAACAACACTTGAAAAACACTGAATATTATAGTAATTAATTACTTGCAATGATTTTCTAGACGAAAAATAAACCTTTCAAAATTCGGACTATATCTATATGGGTTGCTTTAATTTTACCGATGAGCCCCATCGATGTCTATGATTGCATCAAAATGAGTTGTTTTGTTAGTGATGCCATTATTATATGGGATTAAAATAAACAAAATCTTCACTTCACCATATTTTAAATTGGTAAGACTGATGGATTCGAAGTAGGAGGACCTGATTGATATTTTGCAAGTTATATTGTGTTAGTATGTATTGTAAGACAATTTGATTATCTATATCAGGAAAGGTGTGTTTTACTTACTTTTCTGGCGATACTTGGAGGGTAATTAATTTAAATTCTATTTATTTAAAAATAGGATTATTAACTACCATTAAAAATAGTATGATATCGAAGAAGCTCAGTGATAAGTCCCGTGCCACTTATAGTTCTCGCAATTAAACAGCCGACATTTTACATCAATAACGTTAAAATCATACCAACGCAACTTCACATTCAGCAAATAGTAATGTCAAATCTAGTGGCATTTCGCCCGCATAGGATTTCTACAATTACAGCGTTGCCAGTTGTCAAAACACTTATTTGGCATTCGTCGTTTGACGTTGTATTTTGTGTTGATAGGAAATACGTCATAAAGAGAAATAAAAACGCGAGCGTAAAACAATAATCAATGTTAATATCATATCAAACACGTTGTATTTCACCTATTTTCCACAAGCCATATAATCACCTTCCACTTTAGTTGTTTCAAATATATTTGAATAACCATAACCTATCCGCCGCATAACTGTCAATCATATGATAGTCTCTGAACATCCTTAAAAGTTACTAAAAATAAAAAATACCGTTGCCACCTCGATGAGTGAAGAACTCCTGGATACGTATTTCGGCAACTAAGTTGCCATCCACAGCAGAATCTACGAAGGAAGATAATGTTATCCATCGCACTCTGGGAGATTTGCACCACACAGAACACCACTTGAATAACACTGCCGTCCGGCTTATAATCTGAGTCTATATATACTACCCGATCGTTCCGGTACATTAAAAGTACTTCGTCACGCTCACTGAACTTTAACAACCCGCTTAACAATAACACTTCTATTTACAATGAGTAAATACTGTTACACTTCCAGTGTAACTCCCAGTGTAACTTCCAGTGTTACACTTCCAGTAAACTTCATTGTAAATAGAAGTGTTATTATTAAGTGGATTGTTACGGTTCAGTGAACGTGACGAAGTACGCTTAATGTACAGGAACGATCGGGTAGTATATATAGACTTAGATTATAAACCTGAAGGTAGTGTTATTCAAGTGGTGTTCTGTGTGGTGCAAATCTCTCAGAGTGCGACGTCTAACATTATCTTCCTTCGTAGTTTCTGCTAAGGATAGCAACTTAGTTGCCGAAATACGTATCCACGAGTTCTTCACTCATCGAGGTGGTAAGGGTATTTTTTATTTTTGCTATTTTAAGCCGCCGTATCCTATTATTTCTATCTTAAAAGTTACAATGAAAGCATGTTATGATACGACGTCATTAATTGAAATGTCAAAAGTCGGCTGTTTATTTGGAAGAACTATATATGAATGTATAATTATTTATCATGCATAAGCAAATTAACGAATATTGCCAGTATCTATGATGAGCAATGAACTAATCAACTGGTTTATTCGTTCACCATAGTTTCTCCCATTATTTAACAGTCACATGCTGAGATCATGCAGTCTATGAGTGAATTTCCGGTGGATAAAGCAACCATGAATCACAATTTATGTACTATGAATGTTATGTAGCTCACCTGAAATTACATCTGATAATAATTTGTGATTATTTGCTGTTTAATCCACTACATTTTACACTTTACATTTTAGGCCATTTCAAATATCACTTGACTACTCTTGTGAAAACTAAATTGCACTACTCTCTATGATAGTACATCACTGTGCTATAATGGGATATTAGTAGCGTTCTTTTTGCAAGAAATCTCAGCTCACTAGAGAGATTTCGCGAAATAACACGTTCTTTTTGACCGACTCACTTTGAGATTTTTACCTCCCTCCTTATCGCTATAACACAACCCCGCGACCATAAGCAGTAGAAAGTAAAAATGTCAGTTAGGAAGAGGGGGCAAGAGACGTATGTTTCCACATTTTCCACATTTAGACCTTCTAAACATTAGGACAAAAATAATTGACTGCGGCACACTGCGGCAATCTTACGCATTTCAAAGTATTAAGAACCCGTTCTTTTTGATTAGGATTAACTGAGTTAAATATCACTTGAGTAGTGAGATAACTGAAGTGAGTCGATTTGCAAAAAGAACGCTACTATTGACGCACCGCTTTTGATGCCTTAACAGTCTTGTCATGATACCAAATTAGAGAGACAATTTAGGGCCGGTTTTACAAACACAGGATAAACTTAGAATAACTTCATTTGTATTAATAGTAAAGGTGGTATAGGGCGGGTTAGGTGTTTTACAATCCTAGTATAACTAATAAGTGGGTTTTCTTATACCGCTCCAAGACACCGTATACCTAAACACAGGTATAAATTTAATCTGCCGTTTTCATTAATGACAGATATAGAATTACTATCACAATTACGTCAAAAAAACTGAAAATCATTAAAATAAATATAGATTTTATTGACGATAGTCGGTAAAACAAACGCCTGATTGAGAAATAAATATTTCCACTTTCCGAAAACACATTTTATTACAAAAAAATCTGTTTCTATACGCGCTCGTTTTCCACACGTGACAGACATACATATTCCATCTCCAGGAGGTGAAAATCCTGAAATATTTGGAAACAGAAGGAATTTTTCTCCTTGAATGTGCAAACTGGGTGTGACTTAGATTTGAAATCGAAGATAGAGCGTTCTATATTGTAGTCAGATGGCCACGATCAACTCACGATCAAACTTTCTTTAACAACAGCAAATAAAATGACGCACGGAAATACAAGAAATGAGTAATAATTCCATGTTAGACGTCAGTGGTTATAGGTTAACAAACAACAACTTAACATTAATTTTGTTAATTCTCCTACTCCCTCGGATAGATGTTGAGAATTTGTACAACAAATCTCATGCTAGAACAAGAAATATTACGATATTAGGGCGTTTGAAAGCGTAGATTTCCTATTTTAGCCTATTACACAATATAAACCCCAGGCGAAATAAAAATTATAATATAAATGAGCAATATGAGTTACATCAAAATGTAGGATGACAATATTCATCGACGAGGATTAATAAATATCACTTTTTCTCGTTTATGTATTATAAAGTAATGTAATTATTTCTTTTACCAATTTTAGTAGTTTTTTTTTAATTTGAATTCAATTTTTAATTTATCGATTTATATATTCTGTTTTTCATCAATTTTCTTATTCCATGTTAATTCTGTGCTCAGTGATTCCATGGAATAGTAGTTACTCTATTGTTTATACTGTCATCGTAAAACCGGCCCTTAATTGTACAGTGTTCTAAAGAGAATGTCTAGTAACTGGTACACTAGGGTTATGTACCAGTAGCTGCCAGGCGTCTCGCTTTATGAGAGTGTTGTGTTTTGTTCGCTCCATAGGTCATTGTTTATTAATTACTAAATAAACATCATTGCTTTCAAAATCTCATTCTTATTTCTTAATAGCATTACATACACAGTTGCTATACGCAAACAGAAAAAAAACAAAAAATAAGAAGATTACAAATAATGACGCATGACAGATGAACTGACAGAGTACACCAATGAAATAATTATTGCCAACATACATTGCAAAACCAACCAAATCAATAAATTTCTGTTTTCTTCCGGGCTTAAGGATCGTGGTCCATTCAAATTTCTTCCAAACGTTTCATTTGCAACTGCGGCAAACATCTTCAGAACGGCATCTTAAGGACGGATAACAGATGAACTGACAGAGTACACCAATGAAATTATTATTGCGAACACGCATTGCAAAACCAACCAACTCAATAAATTTCTGTTTTCTTCCGGGCTTAAGGATCGTGGTCCATTGAAATTTCTTCCAAACGTTTCATTTGCAACTGCGGCAAACACCTTCAGTGGTGAGAAATTATTCAATATGAAGTTTTTTCGACAAATGTTACTTTGGCAAGTTGTCCTAAGTATATTGAGAATGTAACCGACCGATTGGATAGGTTATTTGAACGGCAAATCAGCAGTGGCCGAACATGCTCTCCAAGATGGAAGTCATATCAATTGTTTTCTACCCATTCCTCACATTGTCACACCCGTCCTTATAGAGAAGCAATTGAAATTTACAAGAACTCTAACAATTTCAATAGAAAGGAGGAGAACCGTATAGTAAACAAAGTTTGGTGTTTAGTTTTGCGCACTCGTGCTGGGTGTGGTGTAGTCATGGCGGCAGACCCGAATGGAGGGTTGGAGGATGAATAAAGCACTGTGCGGGAGTGCAGATTTGTATTTCAAATATCAAATTGTCCATCAAAATATTATTTGTTAAATGTCATCTTAGTAACAAGACGCTTTTTTCTATGTGTCGAGAAAACTTCCTATGGAATAAATTCTCGCCACTGAAGATGTTTGCCGCAATTGCAAATGAAACGTTTGGAAGAAATTTCAATGGAGCACGATCCTTAAGCCCGGAAGAAAACAGAAATTTATTAGATACCGATCGTGGAAGCCTAGATAGTTTCAACGAAATCAACTTTAAAACATAAAATTACGAAATTGACGGTCACATGTTTTTCAGGAGTTGTCGTTGGCTCTAACAAATTTCAATAACATAAAAAAACTATACCAATTTTCTTTTTCAATAAGGAGCAATACTTAAAATGTTCAGTAATCGGCAAGAACAGTAAGGCATAGAAGAAACTAGGTTTGTATGTATAATAGTTTTCCGTTTTCCCCATACAAAAAGAAAAGTTCAACAACTGCGTCCTCATTAATCTACGCAAAGTCATTTATACGCCCGCGCCTCTATCACTCTCACTCCTTGCTAACCGAGATATTTAATAGACCGAAACCGGACGCTGTAACACAAAAGCGTCGTCGTCTCAGACGGCGGTCCCCGATAGTAGCGACGACGAATCGTACTTTCCCAAAATTCCTCCCGCCACACGTAGCAAGGCGACGTATAGGAAATTCGCGCGCCGACACAGCATCGCTCGCGCGGTTTTTTAACCCCTGGCGCGACGGACAAAGGATTCGAAATCGTCGGCAATCGGAGAGTTCCGTCGCCGTACGCACGCACACACGCGCGCTTTCCGCGTCGCACAACAGTCCCGAGGGAGGAGACAGCTTTTCCGGCGGCCGTCTGTAGTTCGCCGCTCTCTCGATATTCAGTTGCGCTTTTCGCCGTGAAACTAGTTAGACATTTTCCAGAGAAGTTTGTACGAAGCGGAGCGCACTTGATACGCGCTAAAGTTGACTTTAGAGTTTCGCACCAGCGCGTGAACTGGGGAAGCGTCTTTAGGAAGGAGACGAGAAAATAAATTAAGGAAATTCGGTGAGTGCCTTCTTGATGAATTTAATAAGTAATTACAATATAATAATAAAAGTAACATAAATAAATGTAACTGGGAAAAAAATAGTGAATCAAAATTTTTATTCCATAACTTGTTTAGAAAGCTTTGGTTAAATTAAGAGTATAAATATTTGCCCTTAGAACAAGTTAATAGCGTCACTTACATACATATTCCCGCAAATTTAACGCCATCTTCAAGAGTCAAACTACGCGATTTTAAGTAATCTTTGGAATATTTTAACAATTTTATCTTCTTTCTGCTTTTTTATCTTTAAAAATAATTGGCGGTATATCGCTTTTGATTTTTTTAAATATTTTGTACAATCTCTCACTGCCAGCCTGGATATAAGCACGTTCAATATACTTGTCCAGTGTGACAACGACTTTAAAATTTTCAAGATGTTGCCCAATTACATTTTCTAAAAGTCTTTCCCCATTAAGTTTGAGTTTTACAATTTTTTTGATTTGGGTGTTATATTTCATAAAACTTTCACATTTAACCGCCATATAGACTCCATTATCGACCTATCTTCATTTCTCTGTGAATTTATGAAACGTACATGTGCAGATTTTACCAAAGCTCATGCCATAATTGCGCCATTTAATTTATAAGTTAGATCCATCCTAAAATATTGCAGTATAATTTGGTCGCCCCTCTGGGATATTCATAAAAACCGTATTTAAAATGTTCAAAAGTAAATACGAAGTTAACTTTATTTTATATACACTTAAAACTTTCACTTTTCGGTATTCAGATATATTTACATGGCAAATTGATTCTATGGATTCGTAAACTTAAATTCTTTTGCTGAAACTGATCTTTACGATGTCACATATGCTTCTTTAATTTCTTATACTAATAATATTTAGTTCTTCTTCGCAATTTTATTAATGATAGTTATAGAAGTTACTAGTTTTAAATAAACATTGTAGTGGTGGTAGAGTTAATTTTATTAATTTACTCTCTTACATATGTATACATTTATATACAATATAAAAAGGAAACACCTTGAATTAAAACTATTTTTTTACAAAATCGCTGAAATACGGCAACTTTTGATGGAAACGGTACTACCTTTAGAGAACAAGCCATCGAGTTTAAGAAATAATACACCGTGATATTGCAAATTACATTACCCTTTAAATAATATCTCATTCAATACCTAATCAGATTTAAATTTTTTAGGGTTGGCATTCCTGCAGCTAGCCGATTCAATATGTGAAGATCATGCTTTCACTGTTTTTTGATTTTTCTTTCAAGTTTCTATTGTATACCTCAGATCGCTTAAAGAACTAATTTCTCAAAAACGGATCGTCTATTTTACATAAACCTTTAAATGTGGTATCACTCAACCCCTGGGTAAATTTAAAAATTTTGGGTGTGACATCCCTACGGCTAGAGGGTTGAAGCTATAAAGATCATTTGTTCTCCAGAAGTTATTCCCTTTCGATCAAAAGTTGGACGTATCAAGTTTTTTTCGGTATTTATAGTTTACGACTCTGGTTGTGCTAAATAAATTTAAAAAAAGTCATTTGACTCTTTTCTACTATTTAGACATTTTAGTTTCCTCTCATTCATTTTGATTTGATTTTATTATAATACGATTTAAGCTAAGCTTTCACACGGGTACGGAAACACTAGATGAAGGACTCTTACAGTATTTAAATTACAGAGCATCATCTGTAGTTAATGCATTAACATCGGTAGACATAAATGCATGGTTTTGTTGACTGCTCATAAAATGCCGCAGAAATATGTACTATCAGCTCCAACCATACTGTCGTGCGTCTAAGAGGAGTGTAACTGAATGCTTCACGTTCTATAAATAATGTCATGGCAATGCCATAGCTGAACGTGAAGCGGTTCGTTACACTCCTGTCAGACGCACGACATTATAGTTGGTGGTGACTGTACATACATATATACACGGCGGAAAAATCAACCTCTGTCAATTATGTTATAAAATGTTACTAATACGCAGTATCGAGAAATCCACACGCCACAAATTGAAATCAATTTGTAGTGTGTGGATTTACTGATACAATGTATTAGTGATACCGGTCCACAGTCCTTGCAATTCTTCACGTTATAAAATGTTGTTCATAAACAGGTCAGTCTCCACAGTAAGGACAGTTTTAAATATTATACGTAAATTTGAGCCAACAGCTTGTGTTGTATACTGTCCAAAATTTATTGAAAATAGTAAAGCAATCAAAATGAAAATAACAGCTAAAATACTTACGTGGGCGACAGGAATTTTATCGTGGACTTCCGCATTGCCAGGAGGGCAAAGAGGGGATTTGTTTGAGCGTTTAGTGAACCGGTAATGTTGTAGGTCTTATAAGAATTCTTTTTATTTCTTTTTTGGATAGTTACAAGAATACAAACTTACAGTTCTAGACGTATTTGACTGCTTGCTTGTTCAAGACAGATTTATTGTATTCATTACTCTGTCAAGTTTGTTTATGCGTTCAGGAGATTATTTATTATAATATTCTCTTTAATATCATATTTACTCGACGGAAGCACGATGTCCCTAACCACTGCTGATACTTATGATTTGGCAACGTTCTCGCAGTAATACATTGAAATCCGCATCCAAAATGAACCTTTTCTTAGATCTGTATGATCATATGTTTATAATAGCAATGCAAAATATTCGAAAACCTTAAAATATGCCGACTACACACACCAATTTTCGCGCAAACCACCCGGAGTGTAATGTGTTAATATCCCATTCTCGATAATAACCACTAAATTCTGTTCTCTACATTTGAGGTTAACCCGCTGGACATACATCGAATCCGGATCAATATTAAATTTCCTTATGAACTACTTAACCATATGCATTTATGGAAAAACGTTTGTTTTTGGTATCACGTCAATCCAGTAGACTAAACCTCACTTTTCTCTTTCCTTAAGGTACTTAAAACAGGTATAACAGTTAATCTGCAAGTATCACTACTTGTCAAATCTCTTTATTTACAGTAGAGATTGCAAGGATTGTGGGGCAGCACAATAAACACACTGTTCTTTGTTCCCGCACAAAGTATTAATTAATACGGGACGACACGTGTTTCGGGAATACATTACCAAGTCGTATAACCGAATGAGCGCAAAAATAACTATAACTAAACACATGCACTACTTTTCCTTCTCCCCTTATTCCCTTTATCCATCCCTAACATATTTACAACCTTCTGACACACCACCGAACGAAAAATTCTTAGAAGGACCTCCCAAAGTGTGTGCTTTACTCCAATAAATCCATCAGTACAGAAAATGACGAGGGCGCTTCTTCCCAATTAAGAAGGTTTTCATTCTTTTTAACATAAATGGATTGATAAGCATCTAGTTCGCGCGTAGAAGTTACCGATTTCATTAGCCTTAAATTCTCTATGCTTATATTATGTCCGGTTTTACCCATATGTTCAGCAACGCCAGACGTATCTGCTCTCCCATGTCGGTAGTGCGAGATATGTTCCTTATACCTAGTTTTAATAATGTTCTTTTTCGTATTTGTTTTGACTTAACGAGAATTTAATTAATCTATTGGCCAGGAAATTAGTCGCGGACATCTTATGTTGTTGGCAGTGGTTTGAATCCGCCATTATGAATCTATCTGTGTTGGTTTCTTTTCTGTATATGTCGATTTATAATTTTCTGTTATTCTTAATTACTAAACTATCTAAGACAGGTAGACGATTGTTCATTTCTTTTTCCGCTGTGAATTTAATCGAATCAAATCCCCTAGTTTAATTTTGTTAGGAAATTTTCCACCATATATTCTATGGTATCAAATATCGCAAATATATCATCTACGTAACTCAGCCACATTATCGGAAAATAATCTCCGTCCTCTTTCAATTCGGTTTCAAACTCACTCATAAACAGATTAGCAATAAACGGCGATAGCAGGTTTCCCATAGCCGTATCCTCTAACTGTTCGTAGAATTCCCCTCCGATTTGAAAACGATTTTGTGACACGCATAACTTCGTTAATCTGATATGTTCCGCAATTTTAATAACCTCGACTTCGTTTAATGTCAAGTATTTTCTTAAAAACTCTATAGTTTCCGGGATCGGTAATAAACCCAGAATTGCCTTGAAAGAGAAGGAGGACACTTAGAAAACTTGATGTGAAATTACAATTCACCTTTGTTATGGTATTTTGTTTGTCTGAATTAATCGGTAGAATTAAATAATTTCATCATTTCAAGTTGAAATTTTGCATTCTCTTTGTTAAAAACATAACCAAATTCATCATATCTCTGTTTTTCCAACACAAATAATATTTATGTATCAAATTCCACTATACTTTTCTTATAAATTTTAACAGTTTCGTGTTTCGTATTAGATTTAAAATTTTCATGGTATGTTGGAAGCTTTTCAGTAGAAAAAATAAATTATCGTAGATCCTTTAAAACGTGCTAGCCAGAGATAATTAATTAATAATATTCGCCATAGGTCTACACTGACGACGTGTTAACGTATAACTGGTCGCCTACTATGTCGCTTAACGTTACCTGTAGAAAATACCTATGTGTAACGTTACAAAAACAAGCATGGTATATGTAACTGTCTTTTTCTTCTCTTTTATCTGCCTTGGGTACATGTCTAAATATTTTAAATCAATCTCATACATAAACATCATTCTAAAGCTAGGAATATTAATTTCTTGCACAGCGAAACACGGACGCCTTTTTAATAAAAACCCCATAGTTTAGTTTAGCTTTTTTAGCGTGATGATAAAGCACTGACAGAAACTTAAATCTAATAGACAAAGTTAAAACAACTTTAGGAAACTTATTCGACCACTAAACTAGTGCCAGGGACACATTTCTTCTGAAGCCTCACCTACGGCGTTACTGTCGGAACCCACTGCCTGGATTTGCTGATAAACCCCGTCTAGACGAGATTTTATTAAATGAGGATTAGGGCAAGCGGTGTTTCAATTTAATAAAAAATGTTACTAATAATCATACAATTTATTGAATACTTTAATGCAATTTCACTAAACGTAATGAACTTACAATACTTTAAGGTCAAATGTCTGATTGTATGCCAAGTAATTTCAATCAATAGCGTCAAATACAAACTTGACGTAATTTGTAATTTCCTTTTAACTTTTTAACCTCAAAACCATCGTTCTTCCTTTTAATAAAAGCCAATCAGTTTTTTTTTCTCGAATATATCCATTGCGTTATTCAGTATTTGCTATTTTGAAAATTCAAACCACTAATAAGAGAAAACCTGCACGTTTTCCAGTCCATTAGTTGCATAATATATCACAGGATTATTTACCCATATTTACCCTATATTATTCACATTAACTCCCCAAAGGCATTACTCATCGACACAACATCGTTCAAGCCCATTTATAATTAATCCTTTGTTAACAATAATAAATTGTAAATTCCCCCGTAGAGAGGAACCTTTTCAAATATTAACATTCGTTTCCTATCTAAATGTACTGGTAATATACGCACACACATAATCCATATTATTACATATTACTCATGTTAGGGCACGTACAAGAACGTTATGCATATTTGACGAGTAAATGCATCACAGTAATAACGATATTGCAGGGAAATTACATGATAATTTCCCTGCTCCCGAAAATCAATTCGCATCCCTTCTCGTTCCGATGGGGAAACCAGGAAGTAAGGAAAGGAACCCCGGCTTATTATTTTCACACTCAGGTTGTTTTTTTATTTATATAATCCAACCCCTTAATGAAACACACAAAAAAATTCATGTTCCGTACGCCTATTTTTCTTCTCTTGTTATTTAGTTACATCAGGTAGACATTCATTGGTTGCAATTTCATTCTTTCCCATTTGCGTACTCGCGTTTCTACCTAGCGGACCCTTAAAAGCCATTATTTTTAAACTTTCTCCGTCAGCTTAACGTTTAAATTATAAGTGTGTTTACTCCATACAAAAAAGATATAAAAGGATAAGGAACAGCCTGGACTTTGTTTTGAAATCTGCAGCAGCTGCGTAAATGAATAATTCAAATTTACGACTTTTACACTATAATAAAATTGAAAATGAAACATTTTCTTTATTTTCAAGACCATCATATTTTAAATGGTGACTTTTATTAGCCCAATCTTTCGGACTACTAACAAAAAAAATTGTTCCAAACCTTTAAGAATCCACATCAGAAAGTATTATGTAAAAGAAAGAGTATGAATTTATAAATATCACAATTAAGAAGAAATGGTGCTACAATTATTTATATTATAAAATACATATTTGACCTACACTGTATATTACCAAAAAATACTATTTAGGGGTTGCCTTCAGTTACCACTTGACACATGATTTATATGTCACGCCTAATATGTATACTGGCGCCAGCCAGACGAGCCATCTGCTTTGTAGATATATTGTATTTATGTATAGGATTTAGGTAGAAATTTAGAGAGAATAAACGAGTTGCGCTTAAGACACCACCAACGAAGTTTGATTTCTATTATACGTAAAAAGAATATACAATAACATAAAATTGGTAGCAGAACTATTATACGCAAAAAAAGGAAACAAAACAGAAGTAATTAGACGAATAAAGAAAATCCATTAATTAAGTAATGCAAATTCAGTAATTCCGTTGATATTAATTTTTTGGAAAAAATATGGAAGTGGTACAGTGGTTTTAACTTCAGCAAATATTTTCAGTTTCTTATGTCACTTGTTTTTTATGTTATGAGGTCATCGACATTTTTTTAACGACAACCTATATCTTTTATTATTGATTTTGATTTATTTCGTTTTCAACGGTATAAAACTTTCAATATGTTATATTCGAAAAGAAAAAATCGAGAAAAACAGTCATAAAGTTCAAATATCAAAAATTCATTAAATTGGGAAAATTTATCGAGTTGCCGGTGTATAAAACAAAAAAAAACATTAGTTACGGCAAATGTCGTACGGTTTCCGGTAAATGTCAATAAAATAAGTGTTATTACTTTATAAAATACAAAATAGGATACGGTGGCTTAAAATAGTAAAAAAATAATAATAAAAAATATCCTTACCACGTCGATGAGTGAAGAACTCCTGGATACGTATCTCGGCAACTAAGTTGCCATCCTCAGCAGAATCTACGAAGGAAGGTAATGTTAGACGTCGCACTCTGGGAGATTTACACCATACAGAACACCACTTGAATAACACTACCTTCCGGCTTATAATCTAAGTCTATATATACTATCCAATCGTTTCGGTACACCAAACATGCTCAGTGAACCGTAACTGCCCGCTCAACAATAAGACTACTATTTACAATGAGTTAATACTGTTAAACAAACACAAACAATTGGATTAGAACATAA
>JARFOC010074933.1:0-15585 GCA_031763485.1 Osmoderma eremita | reverse complement strand
GTAATAGCCTTTAGTCAGTAACAATATACTTTTATTTAAACTTAAACTACTGCGTTTTATTCATTGTATAACAACAGATATGAATTAAGCGGACAACAGATTGGTGTCCTTGAGAACTGAAATATGTTTTCTGATTGGTTCACGTAATCACGAACCATCAGCAGATTACGTGTTGGAACAGAGCTTATATAAACACCGACTTGAGTACTCCCCCGATGCAACACTCGAGTGAGAGAGTTGGCACTGCAAGCGTTCGGCCAGTGGTGCGTTTCTTCGAAGAATTGCAAGGGGTTTAGTAGGTAATAAATGTAAATATACACCACTTTTAAGCAGCGTTTTAGTGGTTCTATTGTACATACTGACGTTAAGATCAGATTTTTTTTTGACGATCAGTTGACTCAACCACAGTTTTTTTCATGTTTTAGTTCTAATTTAATGCTGTTTTCCATTTTATCACGCACTGATGTTAGAGCTTTTCGTAAAGTTGTCTGATTAGGTAATTTCCACTTCGAGTACTTCTTCCAGAAAGAACAAAATGATTAATTAATAAATTAGACGGTACATTACACGCAATCAATGTTAATACCAAAATCGAATATAAATTGGCTATTGAACTCAACGCCTTTTTTTATTTTTGTGCTGTGCACTATCCACGTGTTTCTTACATTCAAATTTATTTCGGAACACGGAGGCATTGTCACAAACTTTACAAATTTTTTTAGCTCTATCATGTATTAAATCTGGAAATTCAGCGAATCGCTTTTTAACAAACTACCGATGCTAGTTTTTTGACGCAATAAAGGTAATCGTACAAACGAGGTATATGCTCGGTCCGAAGAACGATAGCTGACAGACGATCCTGCAAATATATGTATACATGGATCATATATATGATCTAAGCATCCTTTGCACTTTTTCGAAGCGCGCGCTAGGGCTGAACCCCTGCAGTGCCAACTTTACGAATGACGTTCCACCAAATATTTGCGCGCCAATCGATCCTGCATTGAAGGGACTTGAGTTTGACAACACCATGCGCGTATTCTACCGAGTTATACATAAAGTAACCGGACCAAAATCGGCGATAGATTTGAAATAGCTATACTCTGTTCCAAAAGTAATACAATGAAAAATAAAAGATCGTTTTTAACATTTTATTGTAAAAATAAAGGTTTGCATTACAAGTATTTTTATGTTGTAATTTAAAATGGAAGTTATTCCTTGCAAGTAACGTACGTTCCGGCGATGCGAAATAATTATTTTACATTTATACACACATTATGCAAAAAATGAGAAAAGTGCTGGATAGGTTGACGCACTAATTCAATTTTCAGATAATGTATAGTCACATTTAGAAATGCACAAGTAATAAAATGCAAATTAGGATATTGTAATGTTCTAAGGCTAGTGTTGGATATGATGCATTGATCATCATATCACTTACAACCATTTATATATGCTATACTGCTGTTTCCATAAATATTTGTCGATCATTATGTCAGAACGGTGAATATTCAACAAAACTAACATTCCATCTGATTAATATTACCTGCTTATAAATAAAATATGTATCGCTTCTATTTTCAAATTACAACATAAAAATACTTGTAATGCAACTCTTTAGTGTTACAATAAAATGTCTTAAAAACCATCTTCATTTTTCTTTGGTACCAGACTTTTGGAACAGTGAGTAACTTTATCAAATTTATGGGGGCGTGGTTTGGTCCGGTTACTTTATGTATGACCCCGGTAGAATACGCAGTGCATTCTGGGTACTCACGCGGTGTTGTCAAACTCGGCTCAGCTCGCGTCGCTTCGACGCAGGATAACCCATTTTATTTACTTAGTACATCTTTAATCATTTTATTTTGTCTCGAATATAATCCAACAGGCGATAATTTTTCGATTGAGTCATCCCACCACAACCATATAATAGAGGTTCTTTTAAAATTCCATGAAGGTGGTTTGACGCATTCTGTTTGTTTACCGCGAATACAAAATACGTGTACATATTGATAGCGAATTATGCTGAAACTGCAAATATCTCGATAATTAAGTAACTAGTATAACCGGTAGAACCCTTATGTTTCAATGGTTATGTTGAAAGCTGTAATACTAATTGGAGGGCCGCAAAAAGGTTTGCAAAAATATTTCTAACCTCTTCCATAAAAAATAAATATCTTGTTATAGGCACAAGATTTCGCCCTTTGTCCCTAGATATACCGAAACCTTTATTTCCTGTGGCGGGGTTGCCTTTAATACAACACCATATCGAGGCATGTGCACGCTTAAAGGATCTTCGGGAAATATTAATAATTGGCTTTTATCCCCCAATACAAATTGAACCATTTATAAATGAAGTTACTACCCGATATAATGTTAACATTAAGTATAAAATCTTTCTACATGTTTTGCAAAGATAAAATGTGAAATATGGTGCTTTAGGTATTTGCAAGAATTTACTGCTCTTGGAACAGCAGGCGGTTTGTATCATTTCCGAGACCAAATTGGATTTGGAAATCCTGATGCCTTTTTTGTTATGAATGGTGATATTTGTGCAGACTTCCCCTTAGGTGAATTATATGAATTTCATAAAACTAAAGGAAACAATGTTGTGGTATGTATATTATGTACAATAATATGTGTGATATAAGGTAGGTAATTTTGACAAGTAATATGAATACATCCTGTTGTGTAATGTATTATTGTTGCTGTCTAACCTTGTGCAACATTATAACAAATTCTGGAGCATTCTACCATTGGTTATTATCTATATTTTAGATGTTTACAAATAAATTAAAGGTCAATTTTGAAAATGGGAGCTCTTAACAAGACTCGTTATTTTAAAATAAACAAATTCTCACTCACTTCTAAAACTTAAATTTCAATTTATAGTGTTAATATTTACCCACTATTTATCTGTTAATTACCTGGGTAGGTTTAAGTGATTTTAAATAATGATGGAAACATTTTTAAATAAACATAATTATAATATACAGGTGCTACTCCTAGCAATATAGCAATTGGGGTGTGTTCTTTTATACTATAAAAATGAATCTAAAGACGTTTGATTCAATCACTTCATGTTCTTTTGTAGCACAGTGTTTTGTTTAAACAGATCATTGATTGATTGATTTAGTCCTGAATGCAAAGAAAGGTCTTTCGCATCCCTTGACACTGCGACCTGGAGGGGTATTATATTACTCTGCATTTAGTTGTTTCCTAATTATCCTAACAGATCTACGCCTCTGACAAGGTTTAGTAGTGTGTGTCTCAAATCCTTTTCCGGAATGCCCCGTAGTGTGTTCATTGCACCTGATAGGTCGTTTCTCCGGTGGCTTAATCCGTAACATTCGAAAATAATGTGAGAGGCTTCTCTTCATTGCATAATCTACACAGAGGTTCCTCGCTGTAGACTCCCATTCTGTGTAGATGTTTCCTTAGGTTGCCGTGTTCAGTAAGTAGACATGTCATCAGCCTAATCTGCGGTCTGTCAAGGGACAGTATGCTGTGATGGTTTCCTGATCATCTGTTTGCTGTGTTTCTGTTCTGCTACATGGTGCCAGTGTTTCTGGTGTTGTTCAATCACCCACTCAGTCACCGCACCACGCGCTGCAGTTTTTGTGATTCCGAGAGCTGGCTCAGGTCCAATGAAGGTCATCCCGGAACTCTTCCTCGCTAGCTGATCCGCCTGGTCATTGCCTGCAATCCCTCCCTCTCCCCTGTCCCGGCACCTACATCAGTTTGACTGTATTGTGTTTCGCCAGGTTTTGAAGGTCTTGGCAGTCCCATACTAGCCTGGAAAATATCCTATAAGATGCCAATGCCTCTAAGGCAGCTTGACTGTCCGTGAGAATGTAGAGCTGTTTGCTTTGTGATCCCTGCTACAGACATTCTCTAGCACAGATTTCAGTTTGAAGCACGGAGGCGTGCTTTCCCAGGGGTACGCGTAGCCTTCGCTCCGGAGTGCCCCCGAACCTGTGGTCGATTTCGATCCGCCTGTGTGCCAGATTCTAATCTGTTGCGATTATTGTTTCAGCTTTATCTCCATCCCTCCAAGTCTGTCACGACTTCGAAGGTTTTGTTGCAGGAGAGTTTAGGAATCATTGAGACGCAGCTCATATCTAACACGGGATTCTCAACGACCCTTGTTATTCTGGTATGTCCTAGGGGATTCCCACGTTTCCAACTACCACTGCACATCAGCCTATATGCCCCCATTCTTGCCTCCCTCCTGATATAAATATCAAGAGGGAGTAGGTTTAGCATGGTCTCCAACAGATCATGATCAGTAATCCCCTGGCGCCTCTGGATCAATGATTTTATGTGATTCGATAAAGCAATCGTGTTTGGTTTCTGTTTACGTTTTGGTTTTTAGGTTATGCGGCTCGTGTATACACGTTATTTTCAAGTAATTGTGAGAAATGAGTAATGCTGAGGATCGACTTGCATTTTAGGGACTGAGTAAATGAAAAAGTAAATAGTAAGCATTTTTTGTAACAATAAAGCTTTGCAATACAAGTATTTGGATGTTGTAACTTAACAAGGAATCGCTACATGTTTTATTTATTTATTCATTGCGAGCTACGTTCCTGGCGAAGTATATCAATATACCGTATTTATTCTAATTGCCGCGGCTTTATTCAAAGTGCCCACAATCAACGTCAAGTAAGTAGGGGAATCCCCGTTAACCACATTCAGATTGAATTCAGTATGTGATACTAAAACGTTGTCGTTTTGCATCAAAACCAAGTTGCAATACAATTGTTTTGAGATGGATAGGAAGTGAATAGAAATGAGGATTTTGTTTGATTCGAAATAAACGCCGTACTCTAATAAATGCCGCACCTCTTTTAAACGCCGAAAGGTAGATGCCATAAATGATTAAACGCCGCGGCGCCGATCAAAATAAATACGGTATTTGTTATTGTATTACACACATCTATAGTTCAATCAAAAATTAGAAAGAAATCAAAGTTGAGGTTAGAGATTTTAGTTATCAAGGCTAAACACATGTGTTTTTTGTAACATTATTTGACTTCTGATTATAGGATCTAGATTTAAGGATCATGATTTGAAGTTATAAGCAAAAGAACACAGCTTTAATCCGAGGTTTATACACATACATACAACCGTACTTCAATAAGAGCCATTCAAGAAAACAGATTTTCACAATGACATTAATATTTTCTGACATCGTTATGTAGATGGAAAACTCGCCTATTTGTTCTTTGTTTACGTTCTTCTGTGTTAATCGGTAGTCCCGATACTATTACATAACGTTTCCTTTTATCCCTAAGTGCTCTATCCTCTCATTTAGTTCATTAATGTGATTTCATTTTTTTATTCTCTCTATGGTATTCTCCTTATCCGTCCTTCAGCTCTTTAATTTCTTCCATCAATTATCATAAAATCTCGTATTTCTTTTTCTTTTCTTGTGGCATTTCGAATGCCTTTTAAGAAAGAATATTCAGTTTATAATCTTCTTCCTTCATCAGCTTTAAAGAGTTTATCTATGGTTTTCTGAGATTGTACATAATTCAGGGGTAGATAATATTTGGATGATTTTAATATGTGTAAACTATCAGATTGGAATTATTACGATATCCTCTTTGATTCCAATTAGTATTTTATATCATTCTATCAATAGAATCCATCGGATTTAAATCTGGGGATCGTGGTGACCAGTCTATTGGACCTCGATGGCCAATCCATTTGTTTGGAAATTGTTAATTTAACCAGTCTAACTCGTCCTCGATGCAGTGGTACCACATATTCCCAATAGTATTAAGTTGTACATCATCAATTAAATCGAATAGTGTAGTTTCAAACAAAAAAAATTCTGAACACATCTGCATTTAAATTGCCATTTATAAATAGTACAGGTACTAAATGGTTGTTGAAATGATCACACCAAACGTTTATACTGAAGCGTTGTTGAAATAGGCGTGCTCTAGTTGCGTGTGGATTTTCCAGAGATCATACGTGGTCATTATAATAATTATTTACGCATAACTAATAAAACACGCATCGGATCACAATACGTTTGAAGGAGTCACCATTTTACGCTTGTTGCTGAAGAACTCAGTGCCAAAATGCTGCTTTTAGACGTATAGTCCTTAACATATACAGACAGAAAGTCAATTCTATTTATATGATTGGAGCATTGTCTCTGTCATATTACGCTAGACACTATAGAATTGTTATAAATGTGTATGTTATGATACGCTCCGCTATTAGCACTCTCCTATATATCATATTCACATGTTTATGAGTTATTATCACAATAAATTATAATGGAAACTAACTTGTTTACAAACATTACAATGTACGTATGTGCGTACAACTTGTATTTTGCAAATTGGCATAAAAAAAATTGGTTATTTTGAAAATGCGATAGACAAAAGTCGCTGAAACATTTGAATATTTGATTGTAGAGGGACAACTTCTGGCGAACAAATGATCTTCATATCTTTAATCAAAATGTCCTGTGCAAATCCACAGAAACATATTCTCGGCATCCCAAAAACACTCAACAGTTACAATAAATTACTTAAACATATCCATTTATTATGTAAACTCTCAGAATTTCATCGCCAACTTGTTATTTTCTAATTTACCCCCAACAAGCCAATTAGTTTAAAATTTACAATAATTTTGAACATTGGTAAAATAAGAAAGTGCTTTAAAAAAGTTATCGTTAATTATATACTTGTGTCCGAACGAATTATTCAAAAATTGGTTTTCATTAATATGTATCGTTTTATTTATATTTAAGTAGCCTTCCGTTATACATATATGACGGGTACTGCACTGAATTTATATTCAGTAAGTATATCTATACATATGCTATACAGAGTGCCTTTATTCTTACCTTGAGTAAAACCGTAACAAGAATATGAAATATATGAATACATATAACATGATATGACAGGAATCTTTGTTTATTTGCGGAACACTGACGTCATAGCACATTGCGCAACCTTCGTGCGACTTCGTATAGCTTCAGTGTTTTCTGTTTACAGAGACAGTACGCGGTCGCACGAACCAGTACTATCTCAGCTAATGCCCACCCGTAATGACAGTACCAGCCGCCGCGCCACTGGCATGTATGCAGTTTATAGTTACTGTTTGTACTTGTTTACTTATTTTTTTGTTGTTTTTGTAGCGGCCAAGTAATCACCCAAGGCCTCTACTACCGAGAAGAAAAAAAAATAAATCCTTTCAGGAACGGTAAAGGTAGAATAATGAATATTAGACATGAACAAAAAGATTAGTTATTCCTCCACAAAAAAATGGAGTACATGTCCGTGGTTCCAATTACCTCGCATAATGGAGGTTCTATTGGAGGCTTTATTGTATTTATTGCCTTATACCGAAAGGTAGAAACCTTTAGGTGTAAAGTTCTGGGTGTTTAGGGTTTTTCTTCCATATCTCCATCCATTGGTTCCTATCTTCAGCCTTCTGCTTCACTTCCTCCAATTTTCGCAGCTGCTCGGGTTTCAGATTTTTCTGAAAAGTTTCGTTCCTTATTTTGTCTCTTTTGTTTTTCCTGCGATTTTTCTTAGGGGTCTCATTTCAACACTTACTACTATGTTTTCTTGTTTCGTGTTTGTTGTCCATGCTCACTTCCGTATGTTAACGTTGACTTATTTTTTTTTACTATTTTTATTTCAGTGGAGACCCCTTTTGTGCCAAGGAAGTTTGTTTTATAATATTGACAAGTCTACCCGTGTTAAGGCGGATTTTGTGTCGTGTGCAAGGTTCCGTGCTCGCAGAAGTACGTGAAACTAAAGGTCGTGATTTGCTGCAGATATGTGTTCTAGGGGGAGTGGAAATATGAGCGTTCTTGTACAGCTGTAGAAATGCATAAACTAAACTAATCATCAGTACTCATTTTAGGTTATGTATAATGTGCGTTGACAGCGATTGGTTCAATAACATAAAATTACGACAACTTGCAGCAAAAGTTTAACTTTTGGGAACTTCTGCGTCGGTGTTTATGATCGCATATGTACAACAACCTGCAGCACGAAGAAACACATGTGTGCTAGAACAACTGTATTTATTATTATGGAATTTAACTTTCCACGTCAACAATTTCCTGCGACATATGCTTTCTCCGTACGAGACTAAATCCGCCTTAGATATCATTTAGTTGATTTCATCATCCAAATTTTCTTTATTATTGATTACTACTCAATTAATATTTAATATTTGCCTGTTCGTATTGTTCCCCCACAATTTTTCTTCATTCCTCCATATTATCATGATTTTAATTTTCTGTATATTCATCTTCTCTCTCTCTTCTTAATGTGTTACGTTATAATAAAATAATTTCTGCCAGTAACTTTGTCTCTTGTGTGGCGAATTGAATTTAAAATCTTAAGTGCGTTTGTTTACGATTAGTATTTATTGAATTATCTAGATTTCTGAACAGAATTGTTGCAAATAATTTTTGTACTTTGCGATTTTGTAGGAGCTATAAATAAATAGTCTTTTTGTTAGTCAGTTTTGTTTCTGTAAGTTATTATGAAAGAAAATAAAAATGTAATAAGTTTATATTTATAAAATACCACAGCAGTTGTGGAAATATATTTTAAACTTAGTATTTGTCAATTAAAGCCGCTTTGGTTAAGTTGAATATTTGGCGAATCCTTAGGTAATACCCAGTATCGGGGAATCCACACACCACAAATTGATTTAATAAAATTCGGGACATATGTTTTCAGAGCACGTCGGCTTTCATTGTCAACCAATTCCCGAATAACGAAAGTTATATCTAACATGCACGTTTAGAAAAAGAAATATGTATATCTATCTCTATTTATGAACACACATCGTAATATATCGGAAAAAATCTGCCTAACCCGTAGTATTTATAAGCGTAGGGCGTGCAACATCTGTTTGTTCGCATTTAAGAAAAATATACAGGTGTCCCTTTTCTTTCTCGGTAAAAATATTCATTAAACTGGAATGTTCTAAAATTCCTTTTTCGCGATTTCTTCACGAATCTTTAGGTAACTAAGGTGTAAGGACGAAGGTCAAATATTAGCACTTAAACGTTAAGCACAATCAAAAAGATATAATTAATAAATACCGATACAATAAAGTAAAATATTCCAATAAATAGCTTACAAAACATAGTAATATCCCTAAATGATAATGAATTTGTACATTTACTTAGAATCTTCTTCCTCTTTCTCGGTACCCTCGCCTTTTGACTTCTTTTCGATGCCTGACTGCAAATAGCGGATGAAACGGTATGCTACTTTCTGCCAGGACTAAATCATCAGTGTTTATGTCGCCACTTTCGATAGGTTGCACTGAACTTGTTGATCGTACTAGTCGCCTATTACCTATGATATTTTCTGGATCATCTGAATGAAAATCTTTTATGTCGTAAAGTTCCTTGTTAGAAATCGTAGAACGTTTATTTTTGTATATTTTGATCAAAATGAGCGGTGTGAATGCTACATTTTCGTCGTAGTATTTTGTAATCGGTTCTTCTATATTCGTATAGTAATTTTGCAAAGAATTGTCATTTGGATTCGTTGGTTTTCCTAAACAATCTCCAAATAAAATGAAGAGATTAATTGAAATTATGTATATAAATTTGATTGCCCACATCTACAATGAAAAAGGAGAAACGAAAATCAGTAGTTATGAATTTTATTTATTATGAATTAGAAATGTGTATTATAGTAATTTCATAAAAATATAACTTACTTTTCTGAATTCTGGTAGCAATGCACTTGTATCTTTAACTGTAGCGGTAACTCTCGTAGCAATGTTTTGTATTCTATCTCTGGTTTGCTTTATATACATTCAAAATATTTTTATTTACAATACATGACAAAAGGGTGTTAATTTTAAACGCATACTACTTGAAAATAATTCGTTATATCAATAGTAAGTACATTGAATATTGCTGCTGAGTACCCGGTCATATCAAAACAAAAAATACTTTAATTAAATATTTCGTTCTAGTTGATTATGTTAACTTCTCAATTTCAAATAAATATAGATGCTAATCAGAGTAAAAGTTTACTACTATGTACTATCTATGTATGTATTTTTTTAATTTAATTTATTTATTCAGCGTGCTCCATTTTACAATATTACATGCTATTAAATTTAAATACATTAACTAAACTATTTGCACAAAATTATAGGAACATTTTCATGACAATTTCTCAAATTTGATTTTTCCGATAAACTGGAGAAAACAACTTCTGTGATACTCTATCAATTATGATTTTGTAACCGGCTAAACATCTTCTTTTTTAACATCTCTAATTAATGCTTCTCTTTCTCTATCTAATATGGCACAAACGTAAATCAGATGGTCAACAGTTTGAACTCCCAAACCACACTTACACTCATCGATGTCTAGTATTTTAAACATGTAGAAATAAACACACTGTTCGGATTACTCCTCCCGCACAAGTATTAATTAATTCGGGACGGCACGTGTTTCGGGAACACGTGGATTCCCATTATCAAGTCCGGCACCGAAATAGAAATAACTTAATTTTTCCATGTCCACTGAGCATAGTCGTAATTTTTGGCGAATATGACAATATAATTTTTAGTATTAGTCTAATATCCGGAAAAAATTCTTTTGTTATTTTGCCTTTACTAGTATTTGTCAATTCAACCTGCCACTTCCACACACTATCTTTTTCTTGTTCTCTAATCATTAGGCGTTTTCTTACTTTCTATTCCTGGACATTATCCACCCTAACTACTTCACCGACATTTAATTTCTCATAGATGTTTAATATCTCTTTTAATTTCAAAATGATAAGGGTATTACCGGTCTATCGTACGATAGAGTCCTAAATCCTTTTCATATCTCTATATTCATTAGCCTTTGTACTCTTTCAATTTTTCTCTGATTTGCTTTCTGCTGTAAAGCATTTTTCCATATTGGTATAGCATATGATAGAATAAGTACAACTGCGCCTTTATAAATAGTACAAGGCTTCTTGCTTGATTCTCCACTTAATTTTTGCAGATCTTGCCAAAATGTTGATGAGTGCATTACATTTTTCACTTATATACTTCACATGTTTGTCAAATTTAAATTTGCTGTCTATACATATACCCGGATATTTTATATTGTTAACTTGCTTCAAGATATCATAATTTAGAAATATATTTAAGTCTTTACTCATCAAAGATCGATTTCTTGTCATTAACATTACTTGAGATTTCGCTTCATTAAATTGGATCTTGTTACTCTCGGCCCAAAGCATTACCTTCTGTATTTATATATTGGCAATGTTCTCGGCCTCTTACACTGATTTCCCTTTCGTTAATATTACTACATCAACAAAAACAATTGCCTTTGTTTGATTTGCAAAGTCTTAAGCAAGAAATCGTACTCAATATTCCAGAATCCCAGAATACAGCACGAACCTTGTAGACAGCCTCTTGTTGGTTCTTTCTTTACTTCTACTCCATTAACTTGTAAGATTGCTAGCCTTTCAGTGAAGTAGTGTTTAGACAGATTGTATAAGTTTTTTGGACAATTGAAGTCCTTTAAGGCCTTAATGATTGGTGACCATCAAGCGGCGTTGAAGGCTCCTTTTACATCAAGACTATCAAGTAACCACCTTCTTTTCTTCAAAACTCTCATCTGCAAAATTTTTTAAATCCATAATTGCATCCATTGTACTTTTCCCATTAGTCAAAAATTGGTTTTTATTCAACAAATTGTTAGAAAACAAAAATTTCATAATTCTATTACCAATATTTTTCCAACACCTTCCCTCCAGCATTTATTACATTTATTGGCCGAAACTTAGATGGTTAACCTGAGTTCACCTTTCCTGCCTTTGTTGTAGGTCATACCTACAATCGATGTTTTCCACTCTGGGCCCTCGTCAAACATTGATTATATATCTCAGTGGTAAATAATGGAAATCTTGTGTGTGTAGTATATCACTTGGGATACGGTCTTCACCAGAGGCTTTCTTAGGATTCATGTTTAATAAAATATCTTCTATTTCTTCTTGTGTAAATAGCTGATCATCTGCTGTAAGTATGGGATATTTTATATAGTTTCTTATACCCCTGTGGTATTCATTATCATCTTCTTCATTATCATTTGGTGTGAATTCTTCCATCATTCGTTCTCATGTACTACGTGTATCTGAAGTAAAACTTTCTCTATTATCCTTAACAGTGGTCAGCAAAAAGTTTTGTTTTGTCTTGCCCGCAGCTAATTTGTAAACAATGCTCCATGGATTTTGTTTATTTGTGAATTTACAGAATTCCTTCCAAGACATGCTTTTCTTTCTTTTAATTTCTTGAATATATCTGTTTTTTTTCCTCAACGTAAATCATTTTCCTTTTCTCTCTCAAATCTGCATTCCTCGTCCTCTGATAACCATGCAACAGTCCTCCCTTCTTCATCTATTTCCACTGCATCTTTCTCACCAGTTTCTGAATTTATTACTTTTAAGAACTCTTCAGTAATACATCTGTCAAATATATCCCATCTTTCTGGTTTAACTATAAATTTGTTCCTATAAAATATTGTACCAGTTACGGACTGTTCTGCAAGCTTTATGTCATACGTTAATAATCTGTGATCCGAACAGCTTTCTTCGTCTGTATGTATGTTGGATGGGTAGTAGATGTATATACAAGGATAGTAGCTAAGATAGCACTGATTCGTACGGTGTCGTGCTGTTTCTCTGATAGCATGGAAGCTGTATGTAATGTAATGAACTATAAATATTTTATATTCTCAATTAATATCTATTTATAAATGCACTAAAGCAACTATCCTTCTTAATTTGTTATAAAGCTGAAGATTTTTTCTTATTCCTCTTAGCTCATCCCACACTAAGAAAAAGACTTAAGCTTTTTAATCAGAAAATCTTATTTCTGATTACACTCATTAAGACCAAAAGAGATCCTAAGTAAATAAAACTCAAAGCCCCATTGAAAAGTGCAGCGCTCAATGTGTACTATCCAGAATTTGTATTTATGGCATTGAGTTCTTACTGATTCAACAATTTATTGTTTATTATTGTCATGCTATTTGACTATTTTATTAATAAAGTTTATCAAAAAGCAATTTTTGTATCACAATATGCACTGACAATTAGCAAACATTCACCGTATTCGGCTCCGTAACTTTGAATCATTATGCTATTTATTATTTAAATGTACACTAGGCGCTAAGTAAAATGGAATCACAAACAGTATCAAAGGTGTCAGAAAATTCTCGTTGAAAATATACTAAATAATTTAAGTGACAAATCCTAAAAATATCTTTAACATTTGTAGTAAATAACTCGGGGTTTATGTAAGGTTTATTTTTTCGAATCTTTTTCTTTGTAAATTATAGCGTACGATATAAATACAACTCAACCTTTGCTTCCATATTTGTTCGTGACCTTGCTTTTATTCTTGAAGGCCCACTTTTACGTAGTTTTACTGCAATACCAAATTTCTTTAGTGTACCATTTCGTAATTTAATTATGGCCATCTTTTTGTAAACACCGGTTGTTTATTTTACAGATTAATAAAGTAAATATGTTTGCTTGTTGAATTGTTGCTTCCTTGGATTCGATAATTTGAACTTAGAACATTTGAACATTAGAACTATCAAGTCGAAATTAAATTAAATGAAGATTAAAATACGAGGGACGTCCGGTTACTAACGTACGTTTGCGCGACACACACCCTACAGTGCTCCGATCAGATTGAAACTTGCACGCATTTTAGATGTGCATATGTACTGCATAGGTGACTATTGTCATTGCCTTAGGTTCAGTACAATGTGTGAAGTGACAGCCGCACAATATCAATTCCGATCGACACATACTCCAAGTTTGAAGTGCGAGCAGTCATTTGTTTTTTGCATGCAAATAATGAAACACCTATAGAAATTCATTTAAAAAAACCACTGAAGACTTACGGAGAAGGCGTTATGAGTCGAAAACAAGTTAGTGTTTGGTGTAAACAGTTCAAAAGTGGACGCACAGCTCTGAACGATGATCCCGAAGGTGTGCGAAAAAAACCATCAACCACGAAAGCGGATGAGAATCCAGACCTGGCTCTTTCTGATTTTCATTTGTTTGTGCCGTTGAAAGCTGATTTGTCGGGTAAAAGCTTTGAAGACGATGACAAAGTTCAAGAGGAAGTACGGCAATATTTTACAAATTTGGATCGCACCTTTTACAAAGAGGGTTTACAGAAGCTTGTACCTCGCTGGGATAAGTGTCTTAACATTGGCGGCGATTATGTTGAAAAGCAGCTAACAGTTCACGCTTTTACTTAGTGTATGTTTGACTTTTATAAATACAGTAGTCTGTCTGTAATTCACAAATATGCCTTATTAACCGAATATTCCGCGTATTATATTATCTATGTACCTGTGTATATATTTCCAATAATATATTTATGTTATTTTTTCATTTGTACATTTAGGTGACAATCATGACTACAGAGGCAACTAGACAGCAATCATTAAATTACGGCTGCTTAGTGACGGACAAAACTACACAAGAAGTTACACACTATGTTGAAAAACCAAGTTCATACGTTTCAAACTTAATAAACTGTGGCATTTATGTGTTTTCGCCGGAAATTTTCCAAGCCATCGGTGAAGCTTTTAACCTTAAACAGCAGGATTATTATAGGTATACTAAATTATGAATTACTTAAATAATTTAATGTCCTAATGTGTCTGTTGTAAGAAATGGAAATGGCAATAAAGAAGCTGGATACATACAGTTGGAGCAAGAAGTAATTGCTCCATTAGCTGGAACGGGAAAGATGTATACCATTCAGGTATTTAATTGTTGTTTCTCAATGTATTAGTGAATTTTATACAAATAAGTGAGATATTGGGTACGTTCAGGGAGTTCTGGCGCTGTACGGCGCTAGACTTCTAGCTGACGCTAGAACTGATGCAATTTCACCGCTTTTTCTGGCGCATGTGCGTTGTACGTTGGTTTGACCATTTAAAAAGCCGCGCTTGCTCTTGTTACTATTGTAATAAGGCATTCATGTAGTTACACAATTATACTTAATAAAAACAAAACCAGCAATATATTTTAAATTGGCGGCTCTTCGATCGATATCCATGCAGTTAATATAAATCATGTGTAAATATTCAAATTATAATCTCTGCGAACGATGAGGAAGCATTAAGTTGTTTTTTCGTTGACAACATATTACTACACTATGTGCAGTTTTATAAGGATTGCGGTCACTTTTCCTTTTTCTTTAGACAACAAGCACAATACCGATAAAGAAATTGAAAAATTGTAACTTTTATACTTTTTATATGTATATTACGTGTTTCTAAGTACCTACAACTTGTATAATAAGAATTTCTATGATTTAACATCATCTCCATGTTTTATTTTAATTGAATTTGAATGGTTGGCGCAGGTTCACTTCGCTTGCAAAGCGTTGTTGCTAATTGTAAGCTGTCCTCATAGTATGTATATGATCTTGACAGTATACTCGAGATATTACGACAACGTGAAAATTTTAACATTATAACATAAGACTCATAAATCATATATAGAGATCTATCTAGCTAAAGTTTTATTGCAA
>JARFOC010074922.1:0-15585 GCA_031763485.1 Osmoderma eremita | reverse complement strand
GATATTGTTATTTATTGTATAATAAACATGCTTTTGGTTTAGATCTTATCCTAGTTTAACCACAAAAAAAGTTCACCTCAAAAAGTAATGAAATTACAATTAGAAAGTGTCGCTAGTGTACATTTAGACGGTCAATATACGTAATGAGCCTAAAGAGATAGAGATGGCTTAAATCCTCGGGTGTTTTTTTTCTAGAACGCTTACGTCCAACAAGTGGTTGCGTATAGCTTGGTTCGGCGCAGAAAATTGAAACAGACGCATCTTCGACCTGCCGAAACGGTCTGAAGTTTTCGATTTTACAAACTAACAAGCGAAACTACACAAATTCGTACTTCATTAAACACAATGCTCCTCTCTCAATATAATATATTGAGTAATTGTGGAAACCATAAAGTAACCTAAACACGGTACCTTACATATATACCCACACATAGATACACCTATTTTGAACTCACCTCTAATTACCAGTACATTTAGCATACATCATTTCGGCTTGTTGCAGCCGATTAAAATTAACGTTATTCACTGTTACATTAGAGGCACGCATTCTACGCGTATCCGCAGCGATTGCATTAAACTGTCAAACTTATTATGCGCTCATAAATATGCAGATATGCAGGCACACGCCACTAATTACACGGTAAAATCGCCTGTAAATGACAGCCGAAATTGCGAAATTATAGATAGACAGAAACGCAATTAAATTACTAGATACTGCAGCAAACATAGAGAATTAAACTGTATAATACGTACTTACGTAGTTGAAACCATCAGGAATCGATTTGTTCTCTTGAATTGAGAAATCAGCACGCCAAACTGTCAAATGTCAAAATGAAAGTGTCGAAAGTACTATTACCAATCCACCAACCACCACCAGCTCAATAATAAACTTCGAACGAACGTTAAATTGCTAAGTACGTATCAAAATGGTAGCTTCGCCTGTAATATAAATATTCCCCCGTTACGTAAACTATTCAGCTTGTGAATACCTGACGAGGTATTAAAAACCGACGATTATTGCTTTTTTGAAACAAAAAAATTAATTTGTTCTCCCTTTTCTACTTTATCTTTTATTCACCTTCAAAGCCCCACCCTGTATTACCAATCTCTAAACACGCCCTTCCGTACTTTTTAATTGTATTTAACGCATGAATTAAAATTACAACATTTCTCCGTATTCAACGGCGAATTTATCTGTCAAACCCAAATTTGAATTGAATTCCGCTCGAATTGGGGTGCGTTCAGCCGAGATGTGTAGTTGGCGCGTAAGTTCGGTTGGATTTTCAGCTGACAGTTGATGGATATTTTCAAATATGTTTCGTTTAATTTCCCGTTTTTCTTTTTAATAAAGAATTTCATTAATATTTCGGAATAAAATATGTACCAACAATATTCAGTGATACTGAAATAATGTTATGATAATTATTTTCTAAATATTTTGGAGAATTTTATTTATCGAATAAACCTCATTATTGCATTACATTATTTAGTATCTATCAACCGTTATTATTATTCACTAGATGCCTATATACATACGCATTTTCTTCTCGCTATGAATAATAAATAACTCGGGCAACATCAATCAGCAATTTTCCGTTGTACCTACCGTAACTGCGATCCATCAACTTAACCAACGACTAATCGGGTCGCAGGAGCTTGGATGCGGCGTTGCGTTGATGTTTGTGGGCTTTTCAGTCAAATGAAGCGTGCATCCTCACTCGACATGAAGGGCGAAAGAAAAGCGAGGAAAAAGCGTCTGGTCGACGAACGAGGAAATTTCTACCTACTATAGTGTCGGCGAGCGACGATAGAGAGCGTTGATTTATGATGACCTTAAAAATCGCCGACGTCGCGACGTAAGGAGAACGAGGAGCTAGGATAAATTAAAAGTTGTCGACGGCGAAATGCGTGTTCGGCATCGATAAGAGTTGGAGGGGGGGTGTGATCTATACACACTGTACGGGCTAGTGGCCGTGAAAGGAAGAAAGAGGTGTTTACGTCAAACAGTAACCGTTTGAGTTTATAATAAAATTTTACGAGAGGGGGCGCCATTCGATCGAAACACTAACAATGGGTTGTTGCTTAGGTGTTCGGTGCCGCTCAATTCAATGGGAAACTTCAGCAAACCAGATTTTAAAGGAATATTTGAATAGTGCTGCACTACAATATATTAAGCAGCGCAAAAAACATCATATACAGCATGTTTCAAAAAGAAACAAGTGTAAGTGGATACGCAAATAAACAAAAAGAAGTTCCATTACATCCTGCTAGGGTTAGAATATATTTAGATATTACAGGGCCTATGTTCACGACTATATAGTTGAAATGTGTGTGCTGGTATGCTTGTAAGGTTGACGTATGGATGGCGCTGCTACGGAGAGACTAAGGTGCATGCGCAGAATGAGCACAATATATTAATATGTACATTTTCATGAATAGCACGTAACATAGTCGCAGAGAATAAAGGTTAGAAAGTTAAGCGAGAGAGATTTAAAGTGTTTTATTTCTCACAAACAAGAGGAATACAAGTTCAAGGGTTGAGCATCACACAACACATCCAAACGAATCAACAGCCTATAATCATAAGATAATTTTTTTTCCAGCGGAGAAGTTATTAATATCTACTATTTTTCGCTGCAGGACCAAAATTTATAATAATAAATTATTATTTATTTCATATAATTAATAAATTTTCGATTATTATTGTTATCTTTTTTCTTCTGTATTCGTTTTCTATCATTTTGTATTCCTCCATTGTACTTGTTGTGTTTTTTTGTGTACCGAAGATACGTACGCGATTTTCATTCTTCTGGAATTAATGCTCCATTTATACTTTTTACATGAAATATGAACGGCCTTAGAACTGATGGTACATACGCTGATAATGTATTCTGCGTAAAACAAATTATTGAGAAAAAAATAAAAAATAATAAAAAATACCCTTACCACCTCGATGAGTGAAGAACTCCTGGATACGTATTTCGGCAACTAAGTTGCCATCCTCAGCAGAATACGTATCCAGGAGTTCTTCACTTATCGAGGTGGTAAGGGTATTTTTTTATTTTTTACTATTTTAAGCCACCGTATCCTATTTTGTATTTTAAATTATTGAGAAGATGCTGCTTCTAAATAGAGTTCGGAAACCATATGAGAAACTGCCTATATCGAAGCTGTGAGAAGTATTATAACAAACCAACATTAATCACACGCTTATACACGCAGTTCGGAATTTCATATACACAGGGTGCGGCGTCTAAACCGTCGGTTAGCGAAATATTGGGAACCATTACTAGTTGAATGCTGAAAGTTTGTCTTCGGGTGTTTTTGGTACCGATCTTTCAAATAAAAATATTGGCAGCACTGAACAATTTCCGGTTATACCGGAAACGAATGTCAACTTGCTTATTTTAAATGGAACACCCAGTATATTATTTCATTTTATGACGACACATGTTGTTACAAATGAGTTCTGTTGAGGTTTCCCTATACCTATCTTTGACAGTTTTTGAGAAAAATGGATTTTTAAAGAATTTTGAGGTGTTATTGACAACGAAATGAAAAATGAATAATAGAGAAACTACTTCAGTTAGGAGGTTGAAATTTAATAGTTATGCAGCCAGTAGGTAGTAGTATTGTACAAAGTTAACAAAATACAGGGTGATACAAAATATTATTGACTTATACTAATTAACAAGGCGCAATAATTCACTTATTTTAAATGGAACACACTGTATATTGTTAGCGCATATGATTTGTTTAATTATTATCTATAACAGTTAATTAGCACTCCTATGTCTATCTCTAATAGTTTATGAGTTATTTGAGGTTTTTTGTGTTAGGATAAAAAAATAAGTGAGAACAAGAGCAAGAACACAAAGTGAAACAATAAAATCTTATAAAAGGTTATAATTAAATAATTTATATAGTTTACAAAAGATAATTGTCTTTACATTAGAATGTGATATTATTTTTTTCTTGTTGTTGACTTTCTTAAGAAGGCTGTGGAACTATTTGGCATTTATCGATAGAAGCGTGACATCCCCAGTTGTCAAATAGAAGAGTATGATAATGGATAATTTAGGCTTTTCTAACGAAGATTTTTTAAACATTATTATTATTTACCGTGAATGCAACCGTAAAAAGAAAAGAAACTGCGGAATAGTGGGAATTTTAATAGATGACAACTCATGTATTTATACACACAACAAATAAAACCGTATGCAAAAATCTATTAATCAAATGGTTGTAACCTTGGTTCTTCAGCTCTTCCACCGTATAACCAAACTTAAAAAATGAAAAATAACCGATAATTAACAAACCAAAATAAACAAATATAAATAAAAAAATTAAAATAAACATTATACACATTTACCATGTGGTGTGTGTGACATGAGGACAGACAGGTAACTATAATTATTGCTAATTGATACCGGAACTTTGTCAAATTTGAAATATTAAGATTGGGCAACCTGCTTGGATAATAAATATGAAGTTAATTTCGTTTAAAACAATCGAAACGCTCGAAAATATCGAAATGAAGCAAGCAACTTGGTAAGAACGTTCAAGGAATGCAGAAAAACCGATTGCTAAGAAAAAGAATAGAATGGATACCCCGGAAACACAGGAAAAGGGGAAGACAGAGAAGAATTGAAGAAAGAAGTACGAAAATAAATCGGTAATAGGAACCTGAGCGATAATAATTGCACTGTACCTTATTCTTTTGGAAATACACTGACTGAGTGTGGGAAGTTCTCACAACAATTTCGCTAGGTTCGCTAGGGTCACAATCACATCGTCTTTCTTCGTGTTTGCATATTGTATCTCACGGAGGACAAGATGCGAAATTGTCCTTGTGAATACCGCCAGGACGTGCTCCTCCTATCGGATCTTGCATTCCGGGTCGGGAAGCGTACTTCCGCGAGGGCGCGACGTAATAAATCACGTAACGGAAACGGTGAAGACGGATCGCAGCTTCCCGTCTTCCTACTACTTACGGTTTGGTAATGGCATGTAAATAATAAATATCTAGTATAGGGCGCTTTTGTTTTCCGGAACCGATTCGCTCGCGGCAGGCGACGCTTTTCAATTTTGCCGCATTACGTGCATAAAGTATTGCATCAACAGCGTGGAGAATTGAATTGAAGTAAGTGTACAGCGAATGAAGTGGCAGGCAGGCGCCGTGCGATGGGGCAAAAGCGAATTTCTTACCGGAATTTGGAATATAGAGTTTGCTTATGCAGTAGTTTATCCAAGGGATCGGATAAATATCTACTATTTCATGAGATATAACGAACTTCGAGGTGTGTAAATTCAGTAATGAGACTGACAACGTAGCGTTTGATATGGCAACACGGGAAGCACATGACATGGAGGGGCGACGTAATACGCGTTCAGTGCAAGTTTGAAATCCATCAAGTCATTTGGTTGTCCGTTGCTATCAGGTTTTGCTTCACAGTTGTGCAAAGTGCAGCAGACACTTTCGCAAAACTTCAGCAGGCCTACGGAGACAGTGTTTAGTCAAGAGCCCAGGTTATTCGGTGGTTTAAGGCATTTTCAGAAGGAATAAAGGCGATGGGAGATGAGCCACGCAGCGGAAGGCCTTCAACTGCAAGAACCGATGTCAATGTCGACAAAATCCGCGATCTTGGGCGTTCAGATCGTCGGTTGATGGTCAGAGTGATCGAGGAACAGTTGAATTTGTCTCACACCACCGTTCATCAAGTTTTTACCAATGAATTGGGAATGAGAAACATCTGCTCGAAAATGGTTCCAAAAAACCCTTCGCAGGAACAAAAGGACATCAGCAGAGAAAGGTACCTTGACTTTTTGGAATCGAGTGAAAATAATGAAATTTTTTTGGAACGTGTCATTGTTGGTGATGACAGTTGGGTATTCGAGTATAGCCCGGAAACAAAACGCCAGAGCATGGAATTGCACACTTCAGGCTCTCCAAAGCCCAAGAAAGCAAGAATGCGCATATCAAAGATCAAAAGCATGCTGATTTGTTTCTTTGATAGCCAGGGAATCGTTCACAACGAGTTCGTGCCTGAAGGTCAGACAGTTAATCAACATTTTTACCGAGAGGTTCTCGAAAGACTCCGAAAATAGGTAATGCGTGTGAGACCAAACATCAAGAACGATTGGATCCTGCATCATGACAATGCGCCTTGTCACATAGCAATTTCCATAAACGGTTTTTTGGCCAGTAAAAATATTTCTGTGGCCGCGCGGCCTCCTTATTCACCTGCTTGAGTCCTTGTGACTTTCTCCTCTTCCTCAATTAATGGCTTTCATTTGTAGAACGCACTACAAAAACCGGGATCACGGAAAAATCGACAACGGACTTGATCGAGTTCAATCTTGCACTGAACGTGTATTACAATGTCCACTTGTCCCTCCTCCATGTCCCGTGCTTCCCATGTTGCCATATCAAACGCTACGTTGGCAGTCTCATTACTTAATTTCTTTTTAGATAGAAACTCGTCTTAATGATAAAATATACCCTGGTATTTTTATCAATAAAGGTGAGTCAAATAACAACTTTGCCAGCTTGGAATTTTAAATATTCGCTTTGCTTCTTAGATATTTGCGTGTATCAATTAACAGTTTACATACACCAGTCTGTATATACACGATAGATCCAGTCTTACGAATGCTAAATTTACTGTTTTCTTTTTAATTTACTGTAGCGTGCAAGAAGGTTTTTATATCGTAGGTTTTCGAGAAGTCGAAAATTGTCCATTTTGAGAAAGTTGTACAATTATTTTTGAAACGAATCCGTCTTTCATCTGCAAAAGTGTCAATTCTAAATTACCTATGGTTGTCGCCAGACATCAGTAATGTTCATATTTGGCCAATTTGACACTCTGGTCGTAAGTAATGATTTTATGTCTACCAGCAGATGAAAGACAATATTTTGCTGTTAAAATCATTAAACAAATATTTTCATATAAAAACCCTAAAAAAGATTTCTAAAAATATCCGTTTTTGACTTGCCAATCTTCGGAAAATCCCCAAAAAAGAAACTCGAAAATCAACTATATAAATCATCATGTTTCAACCCGATCTACTTTACTATATTAGATAATAATAATAATAATAAAAAAAAGAACGCTGTAACCAAACAAGGCCATTGAAGATGGAATTTTAGTCTTCAACTTTAAAGATGTTTGATTCACCAAACTTACACAATGTTTCTTCTCGTTCATGCATCTGCCAGTGGCACCATCTGTCATCGTAATATAGACATATCGCGTCGAATTACCTCCATGCATACATATTTCAGACGTGAATTTAATAAAGGCTGGCTGCTGCATGCACGCTTTAAATCATCTTGACTGATTCACCGTACGAGACTGAATCTGAATTATGCAAGCGCTGCTCTGGAGATAGATGCAGACAACAGAAAGGTAGATGTCGCATGTGAGTGTGTAAAATCTACTTTATTATTATAATCACATCCTATTTAATAATGATAAAAATTAATTAAGAAGACTATTTTTCAAGGTGCTTTCTATTCCCCTGAAATAAATAATGATAAACTTATGTCCTTTCCGTTTAATTTTATTATTTCAAACGTACACCGAACATGTCTTCCCAAGAATTTTCGGAAACATATCGAACAATCAAACTTCAGCACAATCTAATAATTTTATTGTCGTATTACGTGATTTAAGGGCATATACTATAACCGGATAGGTTTATTTATAGAGGAGGGAATAAATTTGGACGTGCACCATCGACACGAAAGCCTATTTATTTCACCAGACAAAAAAAGTGGTATACGAGTAACACAATAGGGTGGTCTCTTTTTCTCCTTTTTTGATTCTAGTCACTCAATTCTTTTATATTCTGTGTTTATTCTACTCAGATGCAAAGCGTGACTTGGCAAACGATATTTTGGTTTTCTCTTTTTTCTTAAGTTTGAAGTGTAACGCTGTACCACGCGTATCGAAAAGAATTACTTTACTCGTAAATTATTGTGTCGATTACCTTATAATAACTGTCATTTTGACACATGTTATTAAATTGTCTTTTATAAGAACTGCTTTTACTTTGATTTAAAGTTATTATGTTGCAGCTGCTGGGCTCAACTTATACAGAAGCCGCCACGTTCTAAATCAAATTACCTACATAGTTCAAATTTAATCGACTAAAACAAACCTTAAAACAAATAGGTAAACGGTAACGAAGCATATTTGTTGTTTAGCTGTTAAATCTATACACACAGCGTATACCTCCAGATTCTCAGAATCAGATTAATATTACCCGCACTAATTGGCAGTTCGAGTTAATTCAACTTTAATGGATGTTATTATCATAGTATCATATTGTTCGTGTAGATAGGTATTATCTAAATGTCAGTTGCTGGTAAAAAAAAAGGTCCTTCACGTGCAATATACTCCGCGAACTATAAATCATCAATCCCAACGCTCTGAGAGCGGGTTGAACGCAGGCAGCAAATAGAAATGCGGCGAAACTCTATACTACATGCAATGCAACTTTGACACAACCTACCGTTCTGGTATTAGATGCGTCATAGCGAGATCAAGGTGTGTAATGTAATATAGATAGATAGTACGCCGTCAGTAATAAAGGATGATTAATTGGCGGAAAACCCTGATGCGATTTTCCACAATGTCTATTATGAATTTATTAGACAAGATGTGCTTACATACATATTTCTGAGTATAATTAATCCTGACTTTATTAAAATGAAATGCCGATTTTGATTATATCGCCCTCTCTTGAGTGCTTTGTGAGTTATTAGTGAGATGCCAAATATTGACTGAAGATTTTCTGTAATGAATTGATAAATATTAATTCTATTATATAGCAAAATTTTGGCAAAATATTTCTGCATATCCATCTTGATTAAAATTAAATTGTATTTAAATTATACATTTCAAAATTCATTAAGCATGGAATTACAAATAGAACTACTTTAATTGCAATTATCGCTACTACTCAACCTCCGAATGCAGTACACAGCTTGTGGGAATTCGATATACCGTTGCCAAATCATCGAATCAGCTGTACATTATTACTTCCGGTTCCATTATTTGGGTTTATGACGGTTAAAATGCACATGTCAAAGATACGAAAAGGGTGCTATATAAACGTAATTTCTGGTCAATGCAGCATATGCGGAGGTTGAAGCATTTAATAATTGTTATCTCGCACATTGTTTCGAAGGGTATTTGTTAAAAACAGTAAAATATAATTATATTTTAATTATGAATGAACAAACAAGTCCATAATTTTATTTATTATTACTCAACATTGCATTTCGAACATGTATTTAGGAATTGGGGTATTATAGAATTTATTATTTAAAGAAAAATGTATAATTCTTTAACAAAATTAGCTGTAATCATACAAATACCCTTATAATACAATAATATTTAAGAAAGGAATAGCAATTACACATTTTTTGAACGGCACCACTCACATGTATAGATAAATAGTTAAATTATTCTCCCTTACGCCGTTTTCTTCCTACAGCCTCCATTAATGCAGTGAAAATTGTAATTAAATGTATAGGTTATAAAATTTATAAAAATGAAGAAAAATACCCATATTACCCTGTGCACGCTCGAAAAAGATATAAGCGTACTGAAAAGAACGATTTGCACAACTATATATAAATAAATTAACGTGGAATTTAACTAAAAATATTTTAAAACTACGACGATAACGATTGACATTGATGGTAATAGGCAGATAAATAGGTATTGTTGCCGAAGCTGGCATAAGTAAAAAAATTGCAACATAGCAATCGGAAGTGAAGATAGCGTTAATTACAGCAACTGAGGATTGTAAGAAATAAAAGTTGCCATTCTGTCCCATACTGTATTTGGAGGTTGAGACGATCTATACCGAGCGCCGCGTTTCGCCTTACCAAAACTCATCAGTGCTACTGTGTGTTAGCTACGTCCATTAATAGTAATAATTGCAATTAAAGTAATTCTACGTGTAATTACATGCTTAATGAATTTTATTTTATATATTAGGAAGGGTTTTTTTATGATCAAGTTGTTTTTGCCTGACACTTTGAAGATCTAAAATACATGACTCGTAAACTTATTGAAGAGTACAGTATATGGGGTCTGAAAATCAACATGGATAAAACAGAATATATGTGTGTCGCCGGAAGTCAACAAGACCTTATTTTGGAGAATGGGCGACACATAAGGTGCTGTAAATCGTATAAATATCTGAGTGTAGGAATAACTGCTGAAGAAAGATTGAGCAATAAAAGACCGGAACACTCAAGGAAGAAAAGCAATACTGATGTGAACAGCCTGGGGTCGTCGATCACTCCTTCCACATCGGCCGCTTGGTCCTATTGTGGAGATGTGAACAGCATCTCTGAGACAAGAATATATCGGAAGAAAATAAACAAAGGGCCTAAAAGCCTAGTAAACAGCTTAATAACGTATAGTAGCGAAATATTGACGCTAAAAACAAAAATCGGAAATAATATTACAAGCCACCGAAATGCGCTTCTGGAGTAGGAGCTACCGGCAGATTATGGAGAGAGGGAGAGAGAGAATAACCAACGACCGAATCCGCATTATAATGGTAGTGCCCAACACAATAGTGGATGAAATTAAGACCAAACTTGATACGGGCACGCATGACTGACGACTCAAGCAATTACTTAATCGGATTTTTAATGGAAGATGGTAGACCAGGAACACCACGCAGAAGTTGGAGAGAGGGTATAGACAAAGAAATAAAGGAGAGAGACGTGGAGGAAGACTTATGGATACATAAGCAGAAGTGGAGACTGAGAATAAACAAGTGACTTAACCTAATATATAGACCACATAGGTATAGGTTGACAACTGCTTCCCCCAGTCATCGAACCACCAACATTCAAAGCAGGTGGAAGAGTTTGATAAATGCAAACAAAAATAGTACTGACTGATCCACCATAAATCCAGCAGTTACGTAGAAATACAATTGATTTCATCTTTGCGTCCAATCGATGGTTAAAAAAACACGTCCTTATGTACATAATTATGTGTATCCAATAATGATATGAATGGATTTCTCGTTAGAAACTCTTTCGTTATTTTGAAATATCATTTCCGTCCAGTCAAATTTTTTTCACCTCAACCTTTCCGCTACTCTGTACCATAGGTATATAGGTTCATAACTACTCTACTCTATTAGGTTTAAAGTGGTACAAAGCGCATGTATTTATGTATGTAGGAGATACTTGGGAGGATCATTACTGTCTAACTAACTTTGCCAATTAACTTACGCCGTCAGATGCCCCAAGGGCCTTCTCATAATTGGGTAAGTGTGCTACGCGTCGGGTATTATATCAGCTTGCGTTGGGTGAAGCCGGTAAGAAGGGATCTGCATGTAGGTAAGCGTGTTATAGGAGCTACGCACAAACCTAGATTTGACTGTATGTACAGTGGATTTCGCAGATATGTAAATCAAAAATATTAGGTGGTGACACTGACTTGTGTCGATTCTCATGTTTGTAAAATTTAAAAGCAGTCCAATTGTTCCAAATATAGTATGTATATATCTTAGTTTCGACTAGTACAGGTACCTACCTCACCGTACAAACTACGCTATAAAGCAATTTCTATTTGGGCCACGAAAAAAGAAACCTAATGCGCGAAAGCTGATATCACCGTCGTCCGTACATCGGTCAAGCTAGTTTTTCTAATATTCCCGTCGACAACAATGAAAACGGAAAACACCATATTCTCGTCCTTCCCCGCTAACATCGAGCGTCCTCTTACAGTCGAAGCGACTGGATTTAATAAAAATGAAGTAATTAAATTTCGAAGTATGAAGGCGGTATACGGTAGATATAATATACCAGTCAACATGCCGTGAATGCCCAGAAACTAATCAATTAATTTATGGCGTAATTACCTGGCAGGTCGCTCTTAATAAACTGAAAGCTGTTAACGTCTTGGGGCGTTTCCTATAATGCCGTATTAACACCATAAGGACTTGATAGGACTTAGCATAGATGCCTGCTAGGTATTCAATTTAATTAATATTCGAGCTAGCTAAACGTATTGAAATGGGTAGAGATGCAATAATCACCTTAATTTCGCGTATGGGATAATATTTAATCTGATTGAGGTATGTTGAGAGTTGATAAGTTAAGTATTTGGTGTAGATTTGAATCAAAGTGTGAATAAAGGTATAACCGTATAATATACTAGTTAAAATCGGTTTTCAGTTGTCGTAAAATTGCTCGAGAAAGATTATATTTTGTTGTTATATTCAATAAACGGATTTATGAACAATTAACTAACGTTCAGTTTGTACTGCATATAATTTAATTTCATCAGTGCTCTCTATGGGCGCTTACATGAGTTGTTGCATATTAGTGCTTTGTCAAGCTTGTCACCGGCGCGCTCCGGTTGAAACGCAAGATAAAATTATTATCAAGCGACAGGCTAATACGTCTAATGGAAACTAAACAGTAATACGTCTGCCGGTGTTTATTTTACCTTAATTTTATTATGCATCGTGTAAATCCTAGCAGCTAGACGTGTAATTATCTATACGTCTACGTAGGTGGCTGGTATACGAGGGTACTACATACAAACTAAACTATGGACAAACGTTGGTAGTTCAAGCGATTACAAGTTGACAGTTTAAATCCGGCACGTACTTGATAGAAATGTAGTGGAGCAGCGTCACATTACACAATTTATGCATTATTGGCGATATGAAAAGTCTCGTAATAGTTAGATAAAAGTGATGGTAGGTACACCGTGTCTAAGAAGCTATATGTCAGTGGGTTTTGAAATATATTTATTTACCATCATCGCCTTCCATCTTGATTCAAACAGCAGTAAAATTAAACAGACATATGAATAGAAATTCTATATTGAGTGCACGCGCTCATACTGCGCATAGGGAACCTAATGTGTAGATATAAAGGATCTCTATCTGAGATCTCGAAAGAAGTTTACTGACTCTCGCCGTAAGCGTTCGTTTTCATATCGTTTGCCATTTATATTATATACCAGCTTTGAACTCCACGTAAGTAGGTACATAGCGACACATTCTAATTGTACGATCTAACGCTCAACGTAGAGCCTACATGCGTAGCATGGATAGTAGACAGCTTATTGCATTCATTGGCTGCCTCCCAATGTGTAAACACGAACGTGCGGTGTCTGTATAAATGCCTTAGGTGCATTTATAAATTGCAAAAAGCATCTATTATTTGAGGTATTTGAGTAGGAAGAAATTTGTTTCATGTTTCAAGTATTTGGAATAATGTGTGATTAAGATTTGTGGAACTTATATCGACAAGACCGGTAACATAATATGCTGTAAGAACATAACCTCCGAATGTAAAGAATGCAAAGTAAAACAGACCGAAATAGAAGACCTTAAATCAAGAATATCAAATATAAATTTTTAAAATACACACAGACACCGCACATTCGTGTTTACACATTGCGAGGCAGCCAATGAATGCAATAAGCTGTCTACTATCCATACTACGCATGTAGGCTTTACGTTGAGCGTTAGGTCGTACGATCAGAAAGTGTCGGCAGTGTACATATTTCCAGAGTTAAATTAGTATAGAATAGTGGTTCTCGAAGTGTGCTCCACTGGGGGTGCTTTGTGGTCGATGTATTACTGTACTCTTTATAGTTCTCTATGACTGTATTGAATGTGTGGCTCCACATATTTCTGAAATTGACTTCGCAACTAAAAAAGTTCGAGTATTACTGGACTGGCATTACCCGCAATCGGTAAAATAGATAGCTTTGGTTGCGCTAGCGCCATCTATGCGGGTCGGAGAAATACTAATGAAACTAAGAATCTAAAGTTTTCGGACTGTACATTGTTAAATTCTGTTTGTTGTTGTTTAAATACACAGATATATATTTAAGAATTTCAAATAATCTCTTATATATAATTCTAAATAGAAATAATTCATTGTGACCGAAGTTGTAATTAAGATGGCGAAAATTTTGGTACACCAAAACTTTGTAAACTTTCCGATTAAGTTCTTTCGAGGAGATAACCACCAAAACACAGCCATAGCAATATACAATACCGTCACCCATTCTATGCAACGTATCAGGAGCAGCGATCTGACAAATGAGAAAACTTTAATGACTTCCCAAGTTCGCCTAATACTAGACTAGGTTAGGGAGAATAGACACTGCATTTCTGATGGCAGGATGGCACATTTGAAACCGTAAACCGAAACTGATAAATGGATCCCGTGTCATTATTAATCTTCCACGTCTTTGGTATTTCTTTATTGTAACATATGTAGTACTTACATGTTTGTGATCCATGAGGATTGGAGTGAGTGATTTTTTTCGCAATTTAGTGAATTTGACTTCCGTAATTTATCATATTGACTTAGATTGTCAAATGCTATCAGCTGTTGGCATTGGCCATCATATTTGTTGTACAAATTATGCTTGTTACACTGTTCTTTTGCCAAATAAAAACACTTATTAGAGGTTAGTTATGCCCACGGTTACCCCATTTAATTCATAATTATAATTTTATCATACCAGACATGCCAATAGCTCTATATTTGGTTGCTAACGTTATTCTGAATATCGTGTTATGTATGTCGAGGAAATAAACTGTAGCTACGAAAGTACCTTTCTTCGTACGCTTCATGGTAACGCATTTTGATTGGTAATTATCTAACGTTCTTTGATCTTGGTTTATTCGCGTGTATCCTATATCTGCTTTTCGAAGGGAGCGGTGAAGGATAAGATGTTATTCGTTACTTACCTGGGGAATCTTAAATAGACGGAGTAGATTCGCGACTTGGATGGAAGTGACGCTCGAAGCGGCCCCCACCACGCCGGAGATGACTTTTCTCACCTGGGTCTTGTTGCAATGATATTCGGCACCGTCTATATTACTAATGGAACCTGCAAAAAAGTAGGAAGATATATTACGATCTGTATTAGAGGAATATGTTTCTTAATACCTTTTATAAGAACCATCTAATTAATACTTTTTATTTTATTCCTTTTTTTGTTGAATCTAAAGTTGTTTGTGTTCTGTGAAACGATGGTATGTACAGATCCGACGCTAGCCCATGACATTTAAAAAGTATTTTTTTCTCGCAAATGCTCTATTAAAGTCTATTATGTATTAATACTTTTCTAGTACGAGGGCATATTGATAAGTACTTAATCTATCATATATATTGTTACAATATCTCAATAGTATTTTGTTTTAATTCAACATAATCTCCCTTTAAGGCTTTTACCTATACTTTAGTAGGTAATTCTAAGCCCTTTGATAAAATCTTGGTCTTGGTCTGCCAGCCACTCCTCAACCGCACATATGGCTTCGTTATTTATCGAAAATCTTTAAGCTTTCATTTATTTTTTGAGTTATGGAAACAAAAACTAGTATGACGGTGTTAAATGTGGATGGTCAACCAATTCAAAACCAATTTCATCAATTTTTTGCAGTGTAATTAACGATTTTTGTTCAGCAGCATTGTCTTGTATAAGAGTAGATATAGTGCTCGCCAAATGGGATGGATCTTGCGCAAATACCAAATCTCGTTCTGAATAGAGCTAGTGTAATGATATG
>JARFOC010074904.1:0-15592 GCA_031763485.1 Osmoderma eremita | reverse complement strand
TGCCAATAGATGGCAAGAGGAATATAAAATAATAATAATAATAATAATAATAATAATAATAATAATAATAATAATAAGTATTTGCAATAAAATCATTACAGAACTTGTCAATTATTTTAACATGTTAGTAACAATAGTCAGAGAAAGAATGTAAACATAAAATTAAAAGTATATAACAGGCACACAAACCAAATCTTCGCAAACAAGACACGTACGCAAAATAATAAATTTATAATGTAAAATAAGTAGATAAACATAATAAAGCCGGTGAATTGAGGATGAAGATTCTCCACAGACATCCACATGTGTATACGTTTTTTGTCTGTGGCGCTTTCTTACAAACAGGTGCTTAGTTCAACAACAACAAACACCTTAAGTGAAATAAAATGTAAAATAAATCGCTTGTTCGAGCAGCTTTAACAGACTGCTTTATCTCTGTAAAATAACAAGGATAAAAGCCTTTACCGATGCCTTTGAAATCGACCTCATTTCATGGAAACACTTCGTAAAAATGGGGATTAATTGAAAAAGCAGGTACCCTGTTTCTTTAGGCGAAAAGCTATTGAACTCCAATAGCGTTTAAAACTAGGTCAATTTTGAAAATGAACTTGATATTTGTATCCTATGTTTTTATTGGTCTTGCTCCAGTTACCGTCAAACAGTTTTCTGCGGATCTGATTTTCAATTTTTACCGTTTAAACTTATTAACTATTTTTAGAGTTACCTTAACGAATTTCACAAGGCGTAGTTTGCAAATGATGAAATCACCGTGAATCAGCCTGTATTATCGTTAGATCATGGATGGTCGCAGCCTTCTTAACTAATGAATACCTTGCGGCTCAAAATTGTCAAATTAAGCTTATCAAAATCATAATCTATACATACAAATATTTGAGATATTCAAATAAAGGCTCATCTTTGGTTCATTCCTTTAAGCAATCAGCAAAACTGAATATGATTATTAACACTGAAAAAGCCAAATGTCTAGTAATATCTAAAGAACCGGTAAGATGCAAACTGGAGTTTGATCAAAGGATGAGCGTACAAGTGAATCAGTTTAAATATTTGGGCGCTCACAGAAAACCTACGGCAACAAAGCGGAATACAGGACGTGAGAAAATGGATAATAAAACGAAGAAAATGTTGGAACAAACGCATAAGCAGGGTGGGCGATGATAGACTGGTGAAAAGTGTCAAAATAAATAACCCTGTTGGGAAAAGGAATCAGGGCAAGCCATCGGAACGCTGGAAGGAATGCTGGATATCTATATCCGAAGAGACATGGAAAGAGAACAGCCTACCTACCAGGTGTAGAAAGGAAGAAGAAGAAGAAATAAAGGCTCAGATGTTTTTCGCAAATTCTAACAATCACTGCTTAAGGCAGTAGCAGTGGATTTATTTTTAACATCTCCTTTATGTGCAGCAAGTCTATTTTTAAGTTTTTGAGAAATCTGATCTATGTAGCAGCATACACAATCCTTACATTTTATCTTATATATTACGTTGGATTTATCAGTAGGCTCAGCCTTATCTTTTAATCTTGTAAATGTTTTGTATCTTGGGTGTCAAATCAGGGATAAACTGCATTTTACGGTAGATGACATTGATGTCATTGCTTTTGTTGGTGATACAAGTAGGCAAAGACGAGGTGCTATCATCTAGTTGACGAAGCAGTGAGTTTTGATACAAAAGTTTACTAATGACTGACGATGGGTGATTATTAGTTCTTAATATCCTCTTTAATTAATCTAAGTTCTTCTTATAAAACATCGGGTGACATATATTAGCAATTCTATATTTGAGAGCCAACACCAAGTTGATTTTGTATTTAGTCTGGTGAAACGATTTGAAATTAAGGTAACGTCCAGAACTGGTCGACTTTCTGTACCAATCTAGCGCGATTTTGTTATCAGTACCTCTAACTACTAAAGTGTCTAGGAAAGGGACGCTGGTTGTTATTCTCACACTCGTCAAAACTATTAAAGATTTGGAGTGTGTGGTTAATCCTATCTGAAGGCAGATCCACAATTATAAGCGTCTATTCATGGAGATGTGGTTCATTAATAGTAATCCGAATTCCACTAATTTCACAAGAGATACGGAGGGATTGAGTGACATTTATTCAGACTTATTTGGTGATTAATTTTTACTTGTTTACTGTTTCGTTTCACTTTTTAAGGACACTGTATACGTGTTTTGAATATTTACATATCTGTTTCGCTTAATGTATTTCTCCGTTGGTTTTTTACTATTATACGATCTCTTATCTTTTTTAATTTTTTTGACATGGATTTAAAACAATTTTACATTATTCCTCTGTGAACTTACGAGCTGAATTATGTTCCCTGACTTAGTTAACGTAAGGATTTTATAATTAAACATTTTGTTTGGTTTTCTCTTTCATTATTTCTTTTAATTAATTTCAATGATCGATTGCTTTGTATTGTTCTTTTATTTTAGTCAAGCTCTGATGAAGACACGATCAGTGTTGAAAATATTTGGCTAATAAAGAAATAAATTAATTCAATGTCAGCTTTTTCTAACCTTTGCTGAATCCTTGAAACACAGTGGAGGTATTAGCGTTACAATATTAGTTTCTAAATTACAAATACTCCGTTACTTCTTTTCCGAAAATTGATCAATATTAATTCATTAACATAATCTCATTCTTTAAATACACATCGCTGTCAATCCTGTTGATTAGCCTGCTTTAATGACAAATGTATGTATTTCAAGGTGAAGGGATCGATTTTCTGAAAAGGGCAATCCATCGGAGACACGCGATTCTTTGTCACACCACTCGCTGCTTTCGCCGACAAGTACTGAAAATAGCATCTCAACACGCCAACTATTCCGTGTAAAATCAGAACAACACGATTATATTCTTCCTTTATATGCGGCTGTATTTTTCTCTGCGTGCTTCAACGTTTCATTTTCAACGTTACACACCAAACCCGCAATTTCCTGTTTCGCGTATCGCAGCAAGGATATTACCGCTCCCCGCACACCGATACTGTTCTTCCGTCGCGGCTTTAATTTCAATATAATCCCATTCATTATATCCCTAATCGTTTCCAATTCTAGTTATCGTTTGGACCCGGGAATTATGACCTCCATGCAACGAGAAGGCCATTGCATATAGTTTGCGACCTTTGTTCCGTGGAAAATTGTTTTCCCTACCTAGAGTATCGTATATATTGTCACCGCATATTAAAATGAAAATGACGAAACTCACTATGTAATCTCCGTTTGCATTATGGTAATACCTTAGATTGAAAATCCTGTTTAAATTGCCGTGATTCTGATTCGGAATTTGAGCGGAAACTTTCTTATGGGCGATCCATAAATTCACGTTACACTTTTTCTCGAGTGACGCGCGTGTATTTCGCGACGAACTCGATGAAACTTTAAGCGTAGCGGCCCTTGATCAATGTCATCCGAATATCCGGATCCATTTCCTCTAATTACCGGAGTTTCAACAGCATAAATACAACGCAAAACTTTTCTACCTGCGGCAAATTTATATATAGATCGCTGACAGATATTTGTGCGACTTATAAATTATATATTCAATATAGATCGGGTGATAAAAGGCATATTTAATTCTAAATCCATCCCTACATTTAATAGATATTGATATTCAATTATTCAAAAGTTTGAAATTGTGTTATGAAAATAATTTGATGAAAGAACTCAAATTGTTATAGGACACGTTGTAAGATAATAATGGACTAAAAAAGGTAATATTCCAAAATTTACTCAGGAGCGAGACACCACTTGGCAATATTAAGACATTAATATTTAGATTCAAAACAATTAATCCTATACAGGTGCCCATTTTCTATCTCCGCATATGGATAACTTTCTTAATATTAAAGATATTGAATCGGCTAAATGGACTAAGTAGCTCAGAAGATAGAGAGTAATAGTTGATGCTAGTGTCATATTTGTTATCCAGTGCAAGGTTTGTACTGGACACTGGGTTAATTCTAGCTAAATATGCCATCAAAATACCCAATTATTAACAACAGGAAAACGAAATGAAATAGGTATAGGGAAACCTAATACCAGTCACTGCAGAATTTGATTCTGTGCATCACGATGTAAAAATATACAGTGTTCTAAAATTAGTTTTGGACAGTTAAACATAATGAGATTCGACACCATATCGCGACCATACTGTCAAATTTTCAGGAATATTTAGGCTAAGATTTGAAAGCCTAAGAGTTATACCCTCAAATGATAAGCAACATGAATCTTGAAATTTAAGAGTGTCGTAAAAACATTTTTTAAATGAAAGGTGTAATGTATGACAAGAACTTTTGCATGCCCGTGTATAAGCATAAGTGTTGTTTTAGTTCATGCATTATTTCTTATGCGTACATCCTGGAAAAAAGACATTCTACGCTTGGCAAACACACACGCTCTCCCAGTTCGTAGTTTTACTAGTTGAATTGTTCGTAATATCATAGTGTAGCGTTAACACGTTAAATAAAATATCGAAAGCATTGTGGTGTTTAATTCAAAATAAATATTTAAACACTACAAAAGGCAGGCAAAACGATTTTTTACAAAAGTTTGAAAATATCTCAAAATTGGTTACGTTTAGGTATAGGGTAACCTTAACATTTTGTATTTAGAATAACGACTATAATCAGAATTTGTAATAAAAATTATCACATTCCATTTAAAATAAGAAAGTTAATGGCGACTTCACTATGGCCCAGTGAATGGCCTGTACTTATTTTCAGAATTTTTGTACATTTCCATCCTCAAAATATTTTAATAGGCCACTCAACTTGGGAGATCCTGCATATATTTTTAATAAGGCCAAGATTACAACTTCGTTGTTAAAGTACGTATGCAGTTTTTTATATATTTGTGCTTAAAAATACTACCGTTAGACTCAAAAAAATCCAAGAAGTTACAGTTGTCTAAAGCCTTTGGAAAGTAAAGTATTAAAAGCCACGGATTAGACAGATATCTCCAACCTATACATACGTATAGATACGTACACCTATAGTGCAGTTCAAGTTTTGAAGGAAGCATTGCTCTTATGGAGGTCGTACCTCACTTTTCCAAGTCTATTTCTGTAATTGATTTTGCATATGTTGTCGCTTTGAACACTATAGTAAATTTAATGTTGCCAACTCATAAATGTCAATCTGCGAACTTATCCTGGAAAGATTTGTATTTATGGGTTATGTTCCTATACGAATGTTGATAGAATACTGTTTATTATTATACCACTGGCATATCTTACCTCACTCAAAACGCAAGGAAACATCAAAATATACATAACACCAATATATTATTTTACTCCCCATTATTGCTGTTTATCATCATTTATATATAGAAAAACATGGATTTACACATTATAAATTTACAAATATTTACACAAGCATGCGTACAACAAATTAAAAATCATTTCTATAATAAATGTGTCAAATTGGGTACTATCAGAAGAGTTAATAATAAATTTATTGGGTTCATCTTACATCTCGTCTAATTTCCACATTTCTACTTCAACTAAAATTTATAAAATATCTTTAAAATAAAACCACCATGTTAAATATTAACTGTCTTACTTTTCATAACATGTTTAATGTCATTTTGCCAATTCTCTACTGGGACAATTTCATATCCTTCCCGAATAAGCACTGCCATAACTTGGACTTTAAATCTTGTATTATTGTGTCTGATATAATCCTTGACATGTCCCCATACCAGTTCAATGGGATTTAAGGTGCAGTGGTATGGTGGTAATCTCAGAACGGTGTATTCCTGTTGAGCGACTCCTTCATCAAGTACATATTTATTGTACTTGTTTTTGTGATGTGAAACTATTTCCAGCAAATCACGTTTTAATAAATCTTCCACGATGGAAATATCTTTCTGTGATAACCAGTGTACAATGTGTTCTTTTTTCCAGCTCGTTGTTGGTTTTTTTTTTCTAGCTTGTGACTGTGGAAAGATGCATTGTCAAGAACAATGACGGAATGACCAGGTAAATTGGGCAATAAATAGTTGAAAAACCAATTTTCATATACATCTGCACACACTTCATCGTGGACATCAAGAGTATTCTTTTTACAAAGGAAGACAACTTCCTTTGTAAAAACTGAATACAAATTCAGCACCCGGAACAAAGCCGTTTTCGTTACCAGCAAGAATTGAAGCATATCGTTGGCCACGACCTTTTGGTGCTGTTAGATCAATACTTAAATGCTTGTCTAGACGTACTTACTGTGTTGTTAGTCCATGCTCTTGTTACAAAATGTCCAGTATTCACCCACGATTCATCAGTAAAAATAATGTTTCTCCCTTCACTACGATATTTTTAATAGCACGTAAATAATCATGACGCCTTCTTATAATATCGTCACGGTCCATCAACATTACTCTCTTCCCAATTTTTCAAATGCAAAACCAATGTCGGTTAAGAACCTGTACAGCGAACTTCTTGTAAAATCGGGTAAATCTGCTTCGCTATTTACTGCAGCTAATATCATAAGTATCGTGAGTGGAATATTTCATAAAAGAAAGCTGTGAACTTTACGTCTGACAAGTGTTTGAACGTGTTCATCATATACTTGTAAACGAGAATTCTTGCGAATACCTTTGTCTTTTTGTTGGTTTACAACCTTTGTCGGTTGCTGGTTTTCCTTTTCTTTACGAACAGAATACATTATTCTTTGGCACAACCAAGCGCTTCACTAGTTTCCTCCACTGCCCCGGAAACATACACATTTTTTGCAAAATATGTAATGCAATTTGAAATCATTTGCTTTTCTTTCAGCGAATAGATTTATACCTTTCGCCTTCGCTTGTAAGAATCCATACTCCAATTCTACAAATTCATCATTTTTGTGTTATATGTCATTATATAGTTGTTTTCATTACAGTAACAAACGCTATTGAAGGTGGTAGTAGTTTCTATAAAAACTGATTTGTTCGAAGATAAATACATAACAAGAAAAACTGGGAGAATACAAGTGACACAAAAGAACGAACCGAAATTGACAAATGACAGAAACAGTAAATAATAGGATCATACCAACAACCTCCAAATAAATATGTAGCACAATCCCCGTGATAGAAAAGGATAGACTTATACAAATACGTATAAAATAAAATAGGATTGATATAGTCCACAAGAGCAATACTTCCTTTAAAACGTGAGCTGCACTATAGTAGGTATCTAGGGATTTTATAGTAAATTTACTACATAATCATTTAAATCTTTACACGTGTAAATCTCAGTCTTAAGAAACCAAATGAAAATGGAAAGAAATGAAACAATAAATGCTCAAAATTTGCGAAAACATTAAAGCCAAAATCGTAATTATCCAAGGTTCCGAATTTTTTTTAACGAAGTGACAATTTATCTTTGGCATGTGTTACAAATCGAAAGAAAGGGACCTCTGTTTACATTTAGACGGTTTATCCCAATAAAAATTAAGGCAAAACGCCATCCAATTACTTGAACTTAATTATACCGTTTCATGCGTCGAGTAGGGGGTTTTAGGTGCCGACACAACTCGCGACGGACTCTTGGCAGGTTCGGATACCGACCTACACATAATTACTCGTAGTTCAATTATACGGTACCCCCATTTTCAGCGCGATATCGGCAAGTCGCTCCTCGGCGGGCTGCGTTACCGGTACGGGTTATTAATTTACTCTAACGTTAATGAGAACTAAGACGAGTTGTTGACGCCCACGTCCCAGTGCTCCGGCGTCTATCGCCGCATAAAGCAAACACATTCACCACGTCGCGTCGGTCGGTAGATCGTTCGTCGCTGTGGAGGTGAAATTTAATATTGATTTTGCGCCCAATACACAACGTACGGCTGACGTGGTGACTATGGCGTGCGAAAATGAGCAAAAGTAGGTTTGGAGGCGGTGTATTTATGTACCTATCCGTCGTGAAGGTATTCGTGTGATGGCTGGATGGATAGTCGGCATTTTAGACAGTTCTGATTCTCACAAACGTATTGCTACGTCATTTGATAGGAGTGTGGAATTATGCCATATCCACCGACGAGATGGAGTGCAAAAAATGCGTGAGCAATGCGTGATACGGAAACTAAGTTTTATATTGGTTGGTAGGAACTAGCGAAAAGTCCATTGCAAACGATGTAAATTTAAAAGGTCGTATTAAAAGGCGCCCTTTAAAATTATTATTATTCGAATGATTGCTATGGACTGTTTAAATAAGAGTGAAAATAGCATCATAAGTTCAAGATTAAATTTCTGTTTGTTTCTTGCTAAAAACAAATGTAACAGCAATTGCACTGCTAAAATAGGGCAGAAAGATAATAATAAATTAAATTCATTGATTTAAAATGTATAATACATCGTTGTATTGCCTAGCAAGGACACGCAATGTTCATATATAATCAAACATAACCACAATATAACGCCTTTATTTCTCTGCGCCGTCGTGTATTTACTCATTTCAATTTTGATCTGGTCTCTTTCCTATATATTCCATCTTAGGTAAAAACACAATTTTGAAGCCTTTTTACTTACAAATTTCCAATGGTTTCAGATTCAAGAAACGGTCTGGCAAGGAAGGAGAAAATTGAAATTGTTGCATGGAGACAACGTTATTTGCGTCAAATACAATTATTTAGGCAACAAAGAAGAAGAATAGTAAGTAGTGAAAAGTGTTCCAATGTAACTTTGGCTTGTGCAGTTTTTGTTACCCGTAACTATATTCTTCCGTTTTATTTGTTTCCTCGGAAAAAATTAGCACCAGCATTGAAGTGGTGCACCTCCAGGAGCTGTTGGTTTTGCAAATGGGTCCGGGTGGATGGACAGCGAGCGTTTCCTGAAGTATCTACATCATTTCAAAGAACATTTTAACCTAGCAAAGAAATGCCAGTGCTAATGATTTTAGATGGTCACATCAGTCACAAACAGCTGGAAGGTGCATTAAACGCAAAGGAAAACCATATAGTAATGCTGATTCTTCCCCCTCACTGCAGTCACCGACTGCAACCACTGGGTTTGACATTTTTTTGACCCCTTCAAATCACAATACTCTCGGGAATGTGATTATTACATGACAAGTCATACAGGAGCGGTAATTACAATTCAGGATGTGTCCAGTTTAAGCGGAAAGGCTTTCCAGAAGGTAGCTACGATCGATAAAGCTATCAACGGATTCGAGAAAAGTGACATTTATCCCTATAGCCCCGATATTTTTAAGGAATCTGACTGAAGGTAAAAACCTTCGACTGTTTATAAAAAAATTAGACTCGTCTAGAGCGTGTGAGCATACTACGCCACCACGAGCGTCAACTTCAAATATAGATATAAGTCTCCCTTCATCATTCGCGAATATTTTGCAATTCGTATCACCAGTACCTTCATCAGATACGAACAAAAAGGAGAGACGCAAAAGAAGACCAAAAGAAAAATCTACAATACTTACTAGTACACTCAATAAAAAATCCTTAGACCAAAAGCGAGACAACGCAATCGCAGCAGTGGTTAAAAGAAAAATTGATCCTCTTCAGAAAAGTGAACCTAAAGTATTAGCTTTGAAAAATGGAAAGAGCTTAAAAACTATTTCAAAGAACATACTAAAGAAAACTAAGAAAAACACCAAATCAACTGTGATTGCTGAAGGCAGCGACAGCGAAGGCGAGGATCAAAACAATTGTTTATGTATTTTCTATCATAGCTTACACAAAGATAACAGACAAGCAGAAGGATGGATAAGGTGTCAGAGTTGTCAGCAATGGGGGCTAGGTGAATGTGCTGGAGTAGAGGACAATGACGGTGAGTTTACTTGTGAACTATGCTCATAATTTTCATTTCACGTAGATGGACCTCTCTTCCCCTAGATACGGGGTAAGAACGACTAACTGACATCTATTATATATATATATATATACATTTTTTAAAGAATATTAAGATTTTTTTCTTTTGTTGTATACCATTAAATGTTTCGATATAAAGCTTCGCTATATAGTTTTCTAAATATGCAACAATAATCAATAGACACATTATGGTAATAATTTACTTAAGCGGTCCTCACTGGTCCGGTCTCCCCTACCTCTCTGTCCTACACTGATGAGGTTATTGTAGCCCGAAGGAGCTGTGTGTGAGTTTGGAGTGCCTGTTGCTGCATAACAAGATGGGTCGGGTGATCCTAAGAATATATTTATATACATGTTTGTGATTTATATTCGTGTCAAATATTGGCAGAAATCTTTTCTGAGATTTGTCAAAAGTTCGAGAAGTCAATTTACTACGAAATACTTCTTTGCCTTTATTTTAATATCCGAAGCCATATAAACTTTTGTGGTTGCGACTCTAACATAATCGGCAACAATTTGGTTTTTGGAGGAAGGTTATGTAATACACATATGTATATGTACCTTTGCGTGTGTGTATAGCATGTTACTTGTCACGTTCGAAACGTATTTCTTCGTGAAATTCCCGTTTAAATCAGCACGCAAGAGCGATACCGCTTCACTAAGAATACACATGCTCCAAAGGTATTTGCTCACATACATCTCACCCGTGCAATCGTAAGATTTCCACTACGCCTCCTTCCAAAGGGCAAAAAAAAGAAAAGAAAAACTCATACACTCGTATTCGGAATCGTCTTTGTTATTGCACAAAAAAAAGAAAAACTACGGAGAAACTCGATTGTACGCCCTACGATTTACGCTGGAAGAAAATCCCTATTACGTAGTGTACATCGTACGACCCTTTGCACGCAGGCTGCCACTATAGATGAAGAGAGAGAAAAAAGAAGCAGAACAGAAGAATGAAGCTCGTTTCGCCGTTTTACTCTTAATCTTGATCGACGCGTAGCGCAGTATAAACTTTCCGGGGCGGGTCGGAGTTAGCTCGGAACGATCGCACCCCTCAGTTCCACGTCCCGCGCTTTAAAACTAGATTTGATACTCTCCCGATCTGGACGGAACGTGTATTGCGTCTGCGACGCGATTTTGTACCCTTTTTCCTTTTGTTTAGGAAGGCGACGAGGGTGCGCAGATAAGGGCGCTCTCCTCTAGCACGCCGTGCGTTAAAATAAGGGAAAAGAAACTCGGCCTACTCTGTTTTTCTCTCGACGACGCGGCGGTGTCGAGATACCGAGTTTTACAAGTTTCGACCTTTGAACGCTTTTTCTTATGCCAACGACCGGTCCCGCGAGACACCAGTCGGTATACTACTTACACACTACCGACTACGGTCGCCGTAATGGCGGTGCAGGGTTGAAATCGACGATGACGACAATGACGACAACGGTTACGACGATTACGTGGGTCTGGATAAGGGGAAAGAACTATAGAAGGAGCCGAGCGAATGAAAAGAAAAAGATTGGTGGGGCGAAACACCACCCTCTAGCTCTTTCAGTTTGGCAAATGTTTCTTCTCGGGCGGCTAATAAAAGTGAAATATTGAATTCTTCCGTGAAAGTAGACGCATGGTTATTCAACGGTATGGTATCAAAGCAATAAAGATATACATTTTAAATAAGTACTGGTGATCGACTGTGAAGGAAACACATCCAACATTTGACAAAAAAATTGAACGACAATGTATCTTTAACAATATTAATAGTACTAATACACACTATCGGGAATGTCACACAACACAAATCGATTTAATAAATTCACTACTTATGTTTCGACAGCACATGTTATTGCAGATCACTTAAAATAATAGGTTTTCAATGTGAATCTTTCATGAATCTGTAATGACGCTGAAAATTTTATTACAGTAGTAGGGTTTAACGCAAGCTAGCTTACGAGAGGCCTCGATACATAAGAATGACGTCATGCTGTCTCCATCGAGGCCTCGGGAAGATAATGCATCGAAGCCTCTATCCATACATTTAAATGTACACAGATGTGCGTATGTTTTGTCGAATGCACGGCGCGGCATTTGAAGTCTCTATGTTTTGTTATTTTTCTACATTTTAGAATTAATATAGATCATTAAATATCCCTCTTGGTCTTTTAATTATAAAATAAACTTAGTTAAGTACATATATAAGTTTTATCGAAAAAAAATAATTAGAAACTATAGGAATTTATGATTTGAATGGCAACAGTTTAAAATATGCTACATTAGTAATATCACAATAAAGATTTAAAAGAATGTGTTAGTTAAATTAATTACAACTTATGGTTTTAATAAAAGAAGTCACAGTAACCTACCTTCTTATGTTGATCTGTATTTTACTAATAATTTATTGAACATTATCGCCATTTCCCACAAAAGAAAGTTGTAAACGTTCTGAACATACAACACTTGTACACACTATTTTATATAACCAGCAATAAAAAAAGAAGTAAACAGTGGCTTTTGTATCTTGAACACGTGTCTCAAAGATTTTGTCATTAAAAAAATATTCCTCCTAATTTAAGAACCAATACAAACAAATAAAATAAACATTATTTACAGTCTATAAAAGGGTAGGTCTATTGTGATCAATTCTTCGTCATGTTATTATATGTACATATGTATGTAGAACTGGACGCCATAACAAATTTAAAAATTGAAAATTTAAGGTTTACTTTTTATGCATGTTACTAATTAAATAGTATGACTTTTAAAGATAATTGCATTAGCATTTCTAATATTAGTGTAATTGAAGTACTTCATACAAAAAACCAAATAAAAGAAAACAAGAAGAATCGTTGTATCCTATCTATAATTTTTAAATGTCTTTGTTCAACAAGATAATAAAATATAGGTGTTCATGTAAATTATATTTCGGAAGAGAAAGCATTTCGGTCTGATCATTCCCTCAAGTAAAAAACAATACGCCAGGCGTATGTATAATATGTATGCAGTCATTTCGCCTACGGTGTACGGCCGACCAAGCTATCTCGGGAATCCCGAGCTATCTCGCCCCACTACAACATACCGCATTGTATCGGGAGAAGCTCGAGGCGCGTAGAACGGCGCACTTTCTCATGGCACCAGCGCAGATACGCATTGTGAACTTAGAATGGGATGCGTATATCATTAAAAGGAGAAGTAAATATAAATGTCGTTGCTAAAAATATCGGTCAGGCGTCATTTCTTTGCTGTCATTACCCTCGTCTGTTTATATTTTCGTATTGTTATTGTCAAATATTCCCTGTATTTTATTGCGTACTATACTTTCCGCTAAAGCGTAAGTTAATTGTAATTTTATCCTTATATATTTCAGATGATCTAATGTAAGGTTTGCTGAGAGTTTAGAATGCTGGAGCCGGAGCCCTCAACATCTATTACAACGTACGCATTTCGTTGAATTTGTAGATAATGCTTTGCTAATCTTTAAATCTAATTTAAAAAGTGGAGATTACCATGATGAGTTGAATTACAACAATTATACACAGTGGTTAAACGGACAACTTATACCAAAACTACCCCCACAATCTGTGGTAGTTATGGATGATTAAGTTACCATAATGCTCAGCAGTAAAGAATCCAACTTCAAACAGTAAAAAAGATGAAATGTTGGCTTGGCTAAGTCAATGAGGTATTAGATTTAATATGGAATCCACGAAAGCTGAATTATATACCTAAATAAAACTATATAAGCCATCATACTGTCAATAAATACAGTATTGATCAAATTTTGGACATACAGGATGTCGACTTCCACCGTACCACCCAGATTTAAATCCTATTGAAAAGATGTGGGCAAGCGTTAAGAATTGGGTTGCTACAAAGAATTTTACCTTCAAATTGGACGATATTGAAATTTTGCTGCTGGAGGGATTTTCACAGGTTAACAATGAATGAACAAAATGTCGTCATGTAACGGATATAGAAAAGGGTTACATCCAAAGGAAACATATATTAGACACATATTGTAAAAAATTTATTATAAATTTAGAAAACGAGTCGTCCGATGAATTTGATTTTACAATGATAATGATTAATACAATTTATAATTAAGTTTGGCTTGTAACTTTTGTATTTCTTGTTGTTTCTTTTGTATTCTTATAAGTATGTTGTTAGACAATAAAATATATTTTGGAAATATATGCATATTTTTACATCGGTAAGGGAATAATCATTGAATTTTTTAATATAGAAAATTTGTAATATTCCAATAAGAGTCAACTTCTTTATTACTTTAAATCGGAATTGTATTATAATATATTTAACCCCTTGTATAAGTTTCTTTTTTAATATAGAAATACATATTTTAAAAACGTGTTAATATTGAAATTATAGAATTAGGTTTGGTGTAATAAACAGGAATGTAGTACACGCAATAGTCTAGTACATTTACTAGAAGGTTAGTTAGTTAGTAAAGAATAGATATGAATTATTTCCTATTTTTCGCTTGAATAACTTACTAATAGTATTAATGCGTAAGTTCTTTTTTGAAATCTGACACTTTTTCCATTAATAAAGCTTAAAATAGTTTTCCCACGATATTTCTATTGCTAGAGAATATATAGCAATCTACTAATTAAAGCTTTAGGTCCGATGTTTGTCAGATGAATAATATTATGTGACGTCGAATTTATCACGCAGGTTGGTTCCATGAGAAAACGCGCCGATACCATATTGTATTTAAAAAAAATAATTAAAAGATAAAAATTAAATAAGAGGTTATTTGCTCAATTTTGTTTAGAAAATGATGAAGATTTTAATCATTTAATACTCGGGACGTAAGTTCGTTGGTTATTTAAAAGTGCGTGTTGCGATCGAATTTATGCACTCGTTGATTCAGTGCCTGGAAAGTAATGATTTGCGGCTCAATTTAATTAATTTAAACAGTAGCATAGCTTATATGGCCCACTTATTTTCCAAATTTAATGAAACCAATTCGTAGCTACAAGGTTTCTATACAAACAAAACTGGACGAGGAGACAATGCCCTTTGTTTGCAAATATTTCAGAATGCATAAACGAGATGAAGATTTGTCAACACTTAACGGCTCTCCATACTGACCTCAACCAAAGATTTGAACACATTCTTCACTTGGATATCCCAGATTTGATGTTGGCCCCTTGGGAAGTAAACCCACAAAGTCAAATGTTACCATACTAATACAGGAGCAATTTATTGTATTTTCCACAAATAGGGAACTGAAACAAGGATACCACAAATTCTGGTTAGAAAAACACATACCAAATTTGCATCTTGCATTATGTGTCACTGATCAGAAGTTGTTGATTGCTTTCCCGTCTTCCTATTTAGTAGAACGTGAATTTAGTGCAGTTATGAGCCTCATCACGAAGAAAAGAAACCAACTGGAAATTAGTGTTGGTGGAGACTCACAAACAGAGCCGAACATAAATAATCACGTCCATCCAATCCAATGGAAGAAAGAAATAATTTGTTTTTTTTTAACAAAAGTTATAATTTGAATGAATACCATTTATTTACCATTCAAGGCAACCTTAACTATCAAGGTTAAATTCATAATTTTTCTATTATGCAGTTATGTAGAGTTATTTCACTTGGCGGTTGTAACGGTACTCTTACAATACATTGATTAAATAAATTTCGTTAATGCTTCGGCTAATATGCGTACTCTCTTATTTTTACTGATCTCAGGGCGCGCAGTTTCTGGTAAAGTAAGTCACGTACCTTATAATAAATTTATT
>JARFOC010074874.1:0-15593 GCA_031763485.1 Osmoderma eremita | reverse complement strand
TAAACATGTTATCGGTCTGTAGTTGTTGGCTTCTTTAGGATCACCTTTTTTGTATATTAACACAGTTCTTCCTTCGCATAGCCACTCTGGTATGCCTGTGGGGTCATCTATGTAGTTGTTAAAGATTCTGGCCAAGTGTTCTTGTACAATGTAAAGCTTTTTCCACCAGAATGTATTGATAGAATCTGGTCCCGGCGCTGAGTAGTTTGGCTTTCCTTGTGCGGCCTGACAGATATCTTGGCGACAAATTTTGCGCTCTTCATGGTTAATTATTCCGATGTAAGGGTGACAATACTTTTAAATGCTGATATAGGTCGGCTTTCCTGATTTAACGTGGTATGCTGTTCTTATAATGCTTTCCAATAGGTCTCTATCTGTTCTATATCTGGGTAGATTTCTTGGTTTGTGTGTGCACTGAGAAACCTTGCTGGGCTCACCTGAAATAATGCGTTTTGGGTGATTCGTTCCGCCGCTCTTTCCAGCTTTATCCGGCTGGCTTTTAACGCTCTTATTTTGTCCAAGGCTTGCTCTTTGATAAGGTATAATACTCCTTTATTTAGCGTATGATGTCTTTGCTTGATGCTTCTCACAATTTGTTTAATTTTCCTTGTAAACGTCGCCCCTCTGCTTATAAAGTCCAGCACACCCTGGATTTGCGATGCTTGCCTGCTTTCAATTTTGATTTTATCGTCAATTTGGGTTATTCTCTTTTTGAGTTTGTTTATTATTATTATTATTATTTTTTTTTTGGTAGGGGGAAACCCTTTATGGGCACCGTTGTCTGGTATCTACGACAACGATAGTGTGGGACTCTCCCTTCGGGCCTACCCACTAAAACCCCCTCTGCTTCACCCCAAAGTCTCTGGAACCGCTAATTCGCATATCGTCGGAGAACCTGAGGTTGCCTTATTTCTACGCCTGCCTACTTCACTGACCGTGTCTCTCTATCGGTCATCACTTTCGTAACGAATCTATGGATGCTACTCCAGTTCAGCCGGCTCTCTATCATTAGCGTAATGATGTTTCCTTTGTTTATAGGTTGCTTTACCTCTAGGTTCAACCTCGCCCTGTCCGCAGTCCATCTGTCGCACCTCAATACCGCATGTTCCGCTGTGTCCACCTCTCCGCAGTACTTGCAGGAGTCTACCTCTTCTAGCTTAAATCTCTTGAGATATGCGCGAAAGTGCCCATGGCCAGTTAAAAATTGTGTCAGATGGTAATCCACCCTTCTATGTTTACACCCAATCCAGGAGGCTATGTCCGGTATCAGGGTCTTCGTCCAGGCCGCCGACGTCTCAAGTCTCTCCCACCTGTTCTGCCATTTCTTGATTGTCGCTATCCGTTCTTTCAACTTCACCTCCGCAAGCCCTCTGTCTTTGGATAAAAATATCCTAGTTTGTTCTTCTGCCAATAAGGAGACCGGTGGTATCCCAGCTACTACCTGTACTGCGCCAGTGGACACCGTGCGATATGCTCTTATTACTCTTAGCAGAGCTCTTCTTTGCAGCTTATCCAGTTTCTCCCTGTTTCCTTTAGCTTCCAGTGCCGACGACCAGGCTGGTACCGCATACAATATCTGTGACTGAACTACTCCATATAGGCTTTCCCTTTTCTTGTTGTCTGGTCCCCGGGTATTGGGCATGATTTTCGAAAGCGCCGACAGACTGATATCTGCTTTATTGGTTATGTATCTCACGTGTGCACTGAAGGATAGTCCATCATCCAGTATCACCCCCCAGGTACTTTAGTTCCCTTTGTGTATATATTAAAGTGTTCAAAATACAGATATTGCTTGCATCACAAACAACGCACAATAGCAGGTTTTTTACATATACTACACAAGGGAGTAGACTCTGCATCTTTTGAAAAACAAAACACTACAGGATTTTTAAATGATCCCGGCCTTTCATCCACGTATCCACTTTTATGCCACGAGTATTTGAAAACATCGAAGAATCTTTGCGAAGAAAACTGATTGTGGGTTAGTGGTTGCAGCTTAATAATACTATTATTTTGGTGCAAATCAATGCTGTAGTTCATAAGAATCACTGTACCAGAAAAAGTTCTATTAAAAATTTTCCATAATCTAAAACCAAACACATCTAGAGGTCGTACCATTGCCGTTGTTTTTAGGCATATTAAATTTTACCTTTTGGCATCAATTTCTGAAGTTCGGCAACACAATGTCCACTCCATGAATCGATGAGAAGAACACTTTTTGATCTTGCATTCGGCAAGAAAACATCTTTTAGCCATCTGTTTAAATCTGAATTTGACAGCTCCCGGCGTTCCCTTGTAAGAGAACTATCTGTTTATGATCATTTATTTCATAATATTCATTCAATAAACATTAGCGCTGAGAAAAATATATTCTAAATCGTAGTAAAGTTAACCAAATTCTGATTCTTCTCATCATCATCTCCCTAACATCAAAGTACATATTCATTCCAATATTGCAGCACCGAAATTCCCTCGGTACAAAACGGGAAGCTTGCGTTGTAGATTTATTATGCATTAATAAGAAACGCCCGTAGGTAGGGTAGGCAAACTACATAATTTGTTTAGGCCTTAACGATGGTAAGGGTGTCCTAGCTTTTGCTAGGTAATTACCGCGTTTATCTCTGTTCAGAAATAGCACTACTGGAAAGCGTAGTTTCTTTAAAGCGTGTGGTAAAGTGAGAGGATATAAACCAGCGTAGCTGATCATTCGAAACAAAACGTGGCTTCTAGATTTCCGTTTTTAATTCGCGCAGTTAGTGCTGGATCAATAAGATCCTCTTGGGGCAGTCGTTATCTTAAAGGATTTGCTTCCACAAAGGACCGGAGGGAGGTCTTAAATATGATTAGCTACTGATAATGAAAATGCCCGGAGGATAGATATATCTAACTATCATTACTGGAGTGTCTAACCCAGCACATCACAAGATTTTAGTAGAATCGTTTAGTTTTCTTCTCGAAACTGGCAGTGTATGAAAATAATAATCAATTGGTCGTTCGAGTATTGCTACTTCTGATATTGCATGCTAAATTTAAATCAAATTATGTAACAAAATCCCCATACTTCGTTTATCCCAGCGAATAGGTTACATGTTTAATAATTATCAATCTGTTTACCTATGTACCACTTTACCCATTAATTTCCTATATTTTAGGATTTATAACCATTCAAGTTCCATTGCATACAATTAAATTTGTAGGTGGCGATGTTATGTAGACGAATTATTGGCCCATATTCTTTCAAGACACTATTTGTGCCAAACGATACCAAAGACTTCTTTTATTAACCAACCATAGATTGTTTTTAAACTAAGAGGAGTCAATGAAAAAGCCACATTTACACTGCGAATATTACCAGATAAATCACTAGATCGTTCTGGCGGTAAATTTGAAATATTTGTAAAGCCTGTAAATGTCACAGAACATTTTGATATCTATGTTGGAGGCAAATGCAAAAGAAAATAATCATTAATTATAGTTTAATGTTCATGAAGTTTTTGGTTAAAAAGTTTGATTAATTTTGATAAATGTACAAACATGACTCATTGTCAGTCATACAAATGCCAGTTAATAAATTTTATTCTTTGAAGGCAGTTCTATATAATTCAGAAATGTAATAGCAATTACTAAACTGTAGGATAGCTGTAAATAAGGCTATTATATTAGCACTATATTCCGCAGTGGCATAACAATCTTTTACGTAATCTTCACATAGCTATATAACACATAATAATGATTAACTTACTGACTCCTTATTCTCTACTCTAAGTCTGAAATGTCTGACAAAACTATCATCCACAGAAATAATAAATGGTTCAATCAGATCATCTACAATTCCATCCAATGTGCACATTTTCGTTTCTTCTCGAATGCTCAACATTAGTTTTCAAACTAACATTTTGAATATTTTGTATTAGAAGTTCTTAAGGGAAACGTTATTATGCCTACTATCCCATCTCTTAATTAATACAGCTTTGGCGCCATCTGTAGGAGAGTAGTTTGCACTATTATTTATTCTGTGCCGGTATGAACACGAATGTCACATTCTACTCTCCTATCGATGATGCATATTTTTTCCAGAACAATATTTATTTTCTTGGCTTAAGTATGTGCATATTAGACGAGTAGAAATGTTTACAAAAAAGCATTATTATCCTTGTTTGAGTAAAATACGATTGAAACATAATTTCTTTCTCAGTCTGAAAATCTGTTTCCTTGCAGTCTACGATTTCTTGTATGATATTTTCAATAACACTAATAATAAACAAATTACAGGCATTATATTTTGCGATTTACCCAAAACACTTTATTGTGCTTCCCCACTCTCTTTCACTTCGTAAACTTGAAAGGTTAGGAGCAAACTTAACGACTGGTTTCATTCATATTTAGTATATCGCCGTCAATATGTGCAGTTGCACGTTGACGATATTTTTGTCAGTTCCGAAATTAGCCGAAACGAGTGTGGTGTACCGCAAGTCCCGATATTGGAGCCAACTCCATTTCTAACATCTGTCAATGATCTGGCACATGTGGTCCGCCAATCACACGTAGTTCTCTTCGCTGATGATATATCACTTACATGCCTCAAATTTATGTTACTTCCATATATTAAATTGGCTAGTCATTCTATAATAAATTACCTTCATCTATAATAAACTCTTAAAATTTAAGTATATTTCGCCGTAAACTAAACATCCTGTTGTTGGAACAGTTATTTTATTATGACGACTTCGTCAATTTTAAGTTTTAAGTTGTTTTCTTTTGCCGTTTGATTGTTTATGCATAATTTACAATGCAAATTGTATTATTGTCATCACTCAACATGGTCAAACAACATGTTTATGTTTAGTGGCTAATAAATGAAGCTAAATCTATGTATATATGAAAATAATATTTAAATAATTCTCATTAGAATTTATCCAAAATAAGCTGTTTAAGTATTTTTGGAAAATTCCCCCTTCAGAACACCAGTAACAGAATTTCTACCTATTTATTTAAGTTTAGGAAGGAAATTGAGAATTATTCATATCGTCGTAAATCCAAATATGCCACTCCACATTCGGTCCTTTCTAATTAAAGAAACAATTGTCTTTTTATTTATTTAACAAAAGCTTTGATCTTTTGAGACTGAGAGACTGAGGCAATGTTTTTTTTACCAACTCCATACTTTGTCATGCATACTACAGATCCCTACCATCCCGCAATGTATTCCAGGACATTACTTTTTATACCAAGAGTAAATTACTCCTTAAAAAGATATGATTCAAAATAAAGCATGTATTGGTATAATATTACTTTAATTATATATAACATTACACATAAGTCATTAGATTCATTTTCAATAAATACACAGTAAATAATGATTTGAAAAGTGAAAAGTGAACGATTTGAAAAGTGAAGTTTATTGGTTTCCCTTTTGTGGTTTTTGCACCTATTTATAATTACTATAATTGAAAGCGTACGAATTATATAAAAGAAAAACGTACAATTCAAAGTGAAAGTCAAATATTGGAATTCTCGCTTTCTGGAAAGTTTGACAAACAAAATGAAATTAAATTAACATTTATAAATGCGGTTACATTGCGTTGTCTCTTACCGCAGTAGTAATTTTCAGTTTTCCGGTACAATAAAACTTACTTAATAACTCATTAATCAATTATGTAAGCTTTGTTTCATATTATACAGTGAGCACGTAAAGGTTGGAATAAATTCCTTTAAAATGCAGGTGCTTTTGCTCGGATCCGTCGATTTTTGATTTTAGTTGCCGTTTTCTGATGGTTATTTCATGTATACAGGCTGACACATTTTTTGTGTTATTTTTAAATTCTAGGTTAAAATCTGAACATATTTTATATATCATGTCCTATACTTGACTTCAATTATTATCGAGAAAAATGCACTGTAACTTGAAACATCAACATATTATTATTTATTTAGAAAAAAGTAGTAAAACACAATAAGAAATAAATATTATTTTATCAAATGTTGGAAAAGACCTCCACCACCTTCCTGGCAGTATCCAAGATGATACTGAAATTCCTGCAAAACGTTATTAGCTACGTTAGGTTCTATAAATCTCATTTCGTCTCTTATCCTACTCTATAAGTCTTCGATTAACGTAGACCTTACACTTAACACATTCTATGCGGGCGATACTATTGTGCAGCCCGTCTTAACTCGTTTCCCGCATAGAATGTGTTAAGATAACCCCACAGTCAAATCTGGATATCTGACCGGCTACTCAATTAGACCCATAGACGCATAGGACGATTTGCTTATTTACACCTCCATTGAGACAAAACGTTGCCTCATCCGAAAATACTGATCGTTTTGAAAACAGTGGATCGTTATTGCACAAATTCATGAGTATCTCGCAAAATTCAAGTCGTCTGTCGTGGTCATCTTCATTTAGTTCATGAACCAACTGGACTTTGTAGGGATGCCATTTATTTTCCTTTAAATACTTTAGGACGGATGTCTGGCAGTTCTGATTTTCTAAAGCAATACTGCGTTAGGCTTATGGTGGTCTTCTTGAACAGCCAGTAGTACATTTAGCTGTTTATCTTCTGATACCGTAAATCGACCTTTCGTATAATTAGCCCTGACGTGACCTAAATCACGATATTTTTTTTCTATTTTGCTTCCTCGAGAAAAAAGCACCTGCATTTTAATTGAATTTATTCCAACCTTTACGTGCTCACTGCATACAAAATGTTAGAGGAATTAGATTGAAACAGAAGGTTATGGAAGCAGTCTCACGTCTCTATAGAATGCATAGGCTATTTATATAGAAAAATTAACAAAACAACCACGAAATATACGTATTCCTATGCCTATTTGTTTTAATATTGCATTTCTGTTTTTTGCAGGCTGCTACGGTTTGGGGGTTATAGAACCGTCGCTGTACAAGAGTACTTTAGATTTGGACGAAATTCAATGGCCCGAAGGCCACATAGGAAGACTATGGTTCTCTCTACGCTACGAGCCATCTACAGAGAAGCTATTGGTGTCGCTTTTGAAAGCGAAGAATCTGCCTTCGAGGACCGTAGGCACCGTGAACAGTTGCGATCCATTTGTGAGGTAAAACTCCTCGATTTTCGTAAAACTTTATTCTAAATACACTATATGAGAAATAAATAGTGCCCAGATGAGTTTTAATACTCTTAAAAATGTTTTTCTTATAACTACAAAGTTCATTAAATATTGATATGATTCGATTTTGATTCGTATTTCGTCATTTATGACCAATTTAAGTTTGAAAATAACCGATTTTAAAAGCCCGTGAATCCTGTTATTAAGCTTAATAAACGTTTCTTTCTTAAATAAAAATATCTATACTGGATGATAAATATAGATGTGTTCATGATGATCCCAATTTCGTGTATTTCTCGATTTCGCGCATTATATATTATACAGACTGTTAATAATACATATAGGACCATAAATCTTCCTATCATACTGTATGTATATATTTTTAAATCATAGAAATATCGACGGTACTATACGAATTCCTTTATTTTTGAATATCGCAAGCATAATTGAAGATCTTTTACATATTCTGGGTATTTAGAGTATATGTCCATAAATCCTTATAGCATACTGTATACATTTTTAAATTAAGGAACTACCGACACTCCACAGATGATTTACGATAGTTTATTTTTCCTAATCGCAAGAAAACTTTCAAATCTACATATATATTATACAAAGTGTTTAGAATATGGCACTCTGTAGACGATTTCGGTCTTTTGAGTGTCGCAAGCATACCTTCCAATCTACTGCGTAAACTACGGGATGTTTAGAGTATAGATACATGCCGATGGACCACTTAAGCGAACTGTATATGGAAATATCGACACTTTACAGATTTAGGGTCGCGAGTACATTTTCAAATCTATTGCATATACAAAGTTTTTCGACTTAGAATATAGATATGTCCACAGATACCTCTAATAAAAGAAGAAACACTCTGTATAATACGCAATAGATTTGAAAATAAATTTACATACAGTACGATGTAAACTTATTTTCAAATCTATTGCGTATTATACAGAGTGTTTCTTCTTTTATTAGAGGTACGCAAATTTTATCTAAGTTCGTCCAAGCGTATTGAAGTATTAATTCATTCCATTTCTAATTTACGCGAACCGAATGGATCAAATTTTGCCAGGCGTTCAAGTCAGTTCGGCTGTGTACATTACTGAATGGTCTTAAAATCTTAACGACAGACGGAAATTCGTCGTCGAGTTCCCTCAATTATATTAGCGACGCGAACAATGACGCCTAGATTAAACGGCATCCCCAGTTTCATTACAGATCGTATTAACAATGGTGTATCTGTCGCCAAGTATCTGTGTCGTGTTTGTTCCAAAGTTAAATTTAATTTAAATCACGCCTAGATGAAAATAGGAGAGAGAGGACGTATAAAGAAATAATAAAAGGGAAAATAGTTGATAAATGTGAAATATATATACAGGTGGTGCTCACTTAACGACCCACCCGTTTAATGATCGTTCAGATTTCAGATCAACGGAGCTATTGAAAAGAGTGTGATGTCGTACTTACAATTAGTCAAATATCTGCGAAAATCCGTATAGAAGACAACCCATCAATCCTGCTGATGTTTATCATAGCAATAACTTTTTATTTATATAAAATAACCCTTTGTAACAACTTTAAGCATCGGAATAATTAAAAGAAACTTTTATAACCTCCCCAATACGATTTTAAAATACTTTTTTTACTCTATTATATTAGGTGAATTTTTAAAATGTGCACTAAAGATCAGATTTAGCAACGATGCGCAGGGGAATTTTGCTTCTACCGACTCCCAAATTTAGATGACCAAGTTCACAAACTAATTTGAACGTAGATTTTTATGAAATCGTATCCGAAACGGCATGCATCATAAATAAACTTTAAATTTGACGAATCAATTTCTCGCGTAGTGATCAAGTCCCCCAAGAAGCATTTGGTTCGTTAAGTCAGGGAACACTGAATAATGAATATGAAATTCGAGGGTTTTTTGGAGGATATGCGTGCTTTATAATTGTATTGGCTTAATTCCGTTAAAGAAAAAAGTACCAAAATATGGATGACGTCATAATTTCTCCTTTAAATAGTTGTTGGAACTTTTTAAATTAAAACTACCACAAAATGACTATTAATGATCCAAACGATATGTAAAGTGTTTTTTATCGAATTTATTCATTATTTTATGAAAGCACTGTAGCGTTATAAACTATCGTGCGGCGATTTTAGGTTTTGAGCTCCCACTACATCCCTGTGCATTGCTTAAGTAACCCGTGGCGATAGGGATAAACGATTGATTAAAAAACGATCTGTATTGTTCATGTTTATAATAATAAACGTTTTATTTTAAAACAAAAATATCAATAATGAATGGTCAACATATATACATGGTATGTCTATGGACTTCTTCAGCATACTGTATATATGTATTTTTAAAGAATTCGTTTATTTTTGGTTATTTAAAGCATATTTTCACACTGTAAGACGAACACTTTAATATAATATCGATTAATAGGTCTTCTATGGCAACTAAATTAGATACAAACAAATACGCAGGCGAATACAAAAACCGTTTTATCTCCATCCTGCCTCAACTAAATAAATTTGTAGACAGGGAAATGAAACAGAGACAGAGAGAGAGATAAAGTTGAGAAATTGGTTAAACAAATAATAAATAAACAATGCCTAATTTGATGTAGGCCCATATAATGATGTCCAAAAGTTATTATGATTTTAACACCTCAAGGCAACCAGACTTATTGAGTGTAAAAATAATTTTGGTAGTTTAGAAGTAAATATTTTATTTAAAAAAATATATCACTTCACATAAATACCCGCGATTTATTTTATTAAATTATAGTTTCAAAGCACTATTTATACTCAACTAAGTTTGTCACAAATACCCGTGTGAGTATGCGACATAGTTAGAGTCATCTAGCGGCGCGTAGCTTAACCAAAGTGGATTTAAACAACATTCAACTAAAGAGAAAGCTGTAACACGGATTAGCAGCCAACATTATCTTAGTAATACAAAAGGAATTCTAAATTACCCACTAGTTTACTGGAAACATTTAATATTGTATACACTCTTTAGATATACGAAAATTATATATTAGTTCCAATAATAGGACGCAGATGTCGCCAATAGTCATATTTTGTAAATATATACGACAAAACAAATTATAATCGTGAAGTAAAGAATGGTAGATGCATAATGCACTAGAATGGTAAAAATATTATACGATTTGATTTGTTTTAATTTATCTAATATTTTTCATTGAAATATTTAAAAAGACATGCTTAAAGTAATAATTTTTTTTTTTAGATAATATAGTTCGAAGCAGTTGCAAATGTAGTTTATAACGAGATTCTGTTGTTAATTGAATTACTTATTTGAAAACATTCGCAGGAATGGACATGTACATTTTCTGTCAGAAAGACTTTATTACGTCATATAGCTGTTGTATCTTAAGAGTTAAGAAAAAACATCATTAAAAAGTATAAGGAGCGGGCTCTGAGTCTTTTTATAGCATAGAATTTATTTTAATTTTAAAATTGATTCCAGTTTCTTTGAGAATCCCCGATGCAAGTTAAATATGTTCGCAGTGCTTACACTCGACCAAGTAGTACATTACGTATGTACATAAGTATCTGTAATCTGTGGCGATTTAAAATATAAGGAGATGGAGTGATGTTTCTGAGATTTTGTCCATATCTGTCTATTTGTATGGCACAATTGCATGTCAATGAATGTTTTGACATATGCATTTAATTTAGCATAATATGTGCGGTCGTATACATTTATACGGCTTAAATACCTTTTTCTTGCAAGAGCACTAACAACTATTTTTGATTTAATATAATCGCAAAGCGCAAAAGGGCAATAATTCAGTTGATCAATATTGATGTTATTACTTCCAGTGCTTGTGTATATTGCAGGTTGTGTTTTCAGTGAGAGTTATTGAGCATGCATTTAAGTGTTTGACAACTTTTAAGGTAGTGTTCTTTTATTTTACGGGAAAGTAAATGTTGGGCAACTAAAAGTAGGACTACCAGCAAACGGCATAGGATTTCTATTGAGCTTTTCATTGTGGGCTTGGAAAATGAATCATTGGAAAAATGCTTCTCACATATAACAACATTTCTGAGAAGTTTTGTATTTAATAATTGCTGGATGAAAATAATTGCTATGTTTTATTGTATAAAGAAGCTGAGAGAAGTGCAAGATTATATATTTTATGAAGGAGCACTGTATAATACATTCTATGTGGCATATTATTCATTATCACCTACCACATGAGGGAGGTACACTTGTGGCCACGTAAATGTTTCCGGCCGACAAGCAAGTTTTTAGAAGTTTTTGCAGTGTACGAGTGTGTTTATACTAGTCGGCATCGGAAAGTGGAACATCACCATGTTTTTTTATTGAAGTATGTTATTAAGCAAGTTTTAGTGCGGAGTTGAAATGTATGTTAGATAAAGAAATGTTTGTATTTTACGCTATATTTCCCCAAAAGAACATTGATGCATGAACAAAAAAATAAATACATAACTCCCTCAGCTGAAATATTAAAACTAAAAGAAATATAAATATGTAAAAACTATGTTATATAGAGATGAACATTCATATTTTAGTAGAGTTAAAAACCAGTCTAATTGCTAGAACTATAAGGACGCGTACTATTGATAGAGTCTAGGTAGTTATCCAACTAGTCAAATCCGACTAATTTATATACAGGGATATATCGCTGAATCCCAAACAATTCAAACTGGTAAGACAATACCTTTGGATAACCGTTATATCTTATTATTTTATTTGTATATATTATTTATCATTTGTTTTCTTTCGTATGTGTGTATTCGTTTATTATGTTTTATATATTTAATAGTACATTAAATAATTTTATCTATTCGCTCTTCTTTAGTGCAATTTGTTTTCTGTTTAATTGATATAATTTAAATACATTATTTGTTGTTCAAACTACAGTATTTGAAACTCTTAATGTCAATCCAGTCGTTCTATCCAAGCGGCGCCGACATAAGATATTATTTAGAATTCTGGGTTAGTTCGAAATTACAACTTTTAAGGTAGCAGTAAATCTTTCCGTATTTTCGACCTCACATAAATACTTGTTTATGTAAATAGCTTATCTCTGTTACTACTACGTGTACGACCCTGTAGTCGAACATCTGGTATCCTTCTACACTGTTGAAAATATCGGAGTTCTCGATTTTAGGTCGGAAACATTTATGTGACCACGAGGGTACATTTTGAATAATCAGAGCGATACATATGCATCTGTGTAAGGCTCGTGTATATAGTGACTCCCACCCTCCCTGAACTCGTCTGAAAAATTATTTACTTATCTTCATCAGATTATGTATAAAATTGGTTATAATTTCAATGAAATTTCTTTTTACTAATTATATAATACGTTTTCTATGATTAGTGTTGTTATTTACCCATTTTATTAGACTATGTTTATTTATAATACATTTCTCTGTGATGTATTATTCCCTATCATCTACCATATGAGAGAAATGCTGCTACATTTTGCATAGTCCGCTTGGGTGGCCGTTTTCATACGAATGCAGAGATAAAAATTGTTTACGTTATCAAAGAAGTAAAAATTGGTCAGCGAAATTGGAACAGGTTTTTAATTGTAAGAAACTGATATCTATGCTCTGGTACTTTGTTGCAAGAATAAATTGTTACAAAATTGTGCCATCTAATTTGTTGCCAAGTTGTTGTTCCAAGAAAAATTTATATTTCTAAACAACATTCAGGTTGAGACGTGATTCGAGTTTCCCCAGCGCCTACCATCTTTCCTCATTTCACCTCTACTTCTCTTTCTCTCTCGAACCCACACGATGAGTCGACGTTTTAGCACCATAAGAAGATGCATTGAAAATTGCGTTAGATCTGTGACAGCTACCCTGCTGTAATAGAAGCAATCAAATAAGAAATTGATGTCAGACTAGTGATAGATGAAAATAAATCATATAAAAAATATACAGCATTGCTATCATTATTTGTTCCAGATTGCATCTTATGCCCGATGAACGAAGATATCTGCAATCCAAACCCAAGAAGAAAACTTGCAACCCCTATTTTGACGAAACTCTCGTGTTTCAGGTACAATTACATATATTATGTGTATATTCCCTTCAATTTAATTAGGTTTATTACCCTGTTTCTCTTTTACTTCCCCTGTAACTATAAGGTGTCAGCCAAAGATATGGCCGATCACATCTTGAAGCTGACTGTAATCGATGGCGGAAGGCCCAAGCGGAAATGGGAGATCGGTCACGTAACTTATCCGTTGAAAGAGTTGGAAATCGGTGATGGAACTGAGCAGCAGTTGTTCAAGATGGATTTGGAAAAGGTTTGTTGGATCTATTTATGCGCCTCCTCGATGCTAATTGTGAGTAATTGTATTTTTTGTGACTTTGTTAGGAGGTGCAGGAGATCAAATCGAATTTGGGGGAGCTCTTAGTGTCTTTGGTGTACAACGAAAATTTGAATCGACTTACAGTGACAGTTATAGAAGCCAGGAGGTTGAAGGTAAGTTAAAAATTTTTAAATGAAATTCCTTTTCTGGAGCGGGTCTGTACAGTTTTTACCGACGATCTTGGAATCTTTATTCCAAGGCAATAACCCCTAGAAAGTTCTTTTTTTAGTTTGGCGATTGCGTGACATGACAATACCTTTACTTTTTAAGGTGTTGTCATGTCACGCAATCGCCAAACTAAAAGAAAAACTTTCTAGGGGTTATTTATAAAAACCATTTTCAATTTTGTGCTAATATCAATACCCCCTCGTAAATAAATCAACAAGTTACTGCCGGCCGGAAATGGGCTTTCTAAGAACAGTTTCTCACCGAGATTTTTTTGTTATATCTTCATGCAATCTAATACTAATCGCCGGGAGTAATCCCAAAAGTACTTTTTCAATAATGCGAAACGAATCAAATACCGCTGGGAACTTTATATCGATTCCCGCATGAGGTTCTAACAACATTTCACTTGAAATTGCGGAAATTGGAAATGCCCCTCCCTAGAGAAAGAAACGTTATTATTGCTGGTCTCTATAAAAAAAATATTTTACAAAGAAGTGTTTTATTATTCCTATATTCGACAGCGATTTTTAATAACTCCTTTACTTGGCTCATTAACGAGTTCTGTTAATATTTTTGATCAATGGTTGATGGATTTTGTTTGATTTTTCTTTCAAAACAAATTGAATCTCTCAAGCAATTATTTCTATCCGACTCCAAGTATTTTCGAGGTGCAAATGTGAGTGTCCAAAGTTCTGGCAATTGTATGATATTTTTCTTTATTTTACCAATTTTCATCATTTTAATTTTGCAATATATTAGCTATCATAAACTAACGTCGTAGATAACACCACAGTTACTTTGTCTGTGATAACACCAAGACTTGCCTGTGCGTGAATATGTTACTCATTTGCTTTACACTATTCTTCAATATATAATGATAATAATATCAGTAGCCAATTGTTCTTGGATTTTAAATATGTTTGAATTTAAAACATTAACAATTTCTTGCTATAGATCGTCTCAACCTCCGTATGCAGTATGGGATATAATTGCAACTTGTATCTCTTACTATCCTTAGTTGCTGTCATTAGCGCTATCTTCACTTCCGATTGCTATGTTGCAACTGATTTACATATGTTGGCGTCGGCAGAGTTCCTATCTATCTGTCTATTAGCGTCAACTGCTGTCAATCGTCATCGTCGTAGTTTTAAAATATTTTTAGTTAAATTCCACATTATCGTTCTCTTCAGAACGCTTCCATCTTTTTCGAGCGTGCACAGGGTAATATGGATGTTTTTCTTGATTTTTAGAAATTTTATAACCTATACATTTAATTACAGTTTTCACTGCATTAATGGAGCCTGTAGGGAGAAAACGGTGTAAGGGAGAAAATCTTGCCTGAAGGAGAAGTGTATGATTGCAAATGTTTTAAATTATTTTAATAAAACTAAGAATGTGAGTGCTGCCGTTCAAAAAGCAAGTAAAGCTTTGGGTTGCTCAGAGCGTACAATATGTAATGTAAAACAGGAGCAACAAACTGGTTCATTATCAAGTCAAAAATAGGAAAGGCATATAACTAAATCACCGATTACAAACATATGATGAGAACACGCACCTATTCGACGTAAGTTTTTTTATACAGAATATGCCACCTACATTAAATACAATTCTGGCTGCTGTCAATGCTGATGATGATCTCCCTAACTTCAGTCGAGCAACTTTACAAAGGTTGTTACACGATATTGGTTTCGAATTTAAAAAAGTAGGACGTAAAAGTATACTCATCGAACGAGACGACATTATTCGATGGCGGCACAAATACTTACGAGATATCAATAAATTTAGAGAAGAAGGTACAATGTAGTTCTCACATTTCTGTAACTTTAATTATTTCAGGTCGAACTATAATATATACTAATGAATCATGGGGCATGCAGTAAATAAAACTTGGACAGACACTACAATTCAAAATAGTCGACAAGCTTTTATCCAAGGATTAAGTGC
>JARFOC010074863.1:0-15593 GCA_031763485.1 Osmoderma eremita | reverse complement strand
GAGGACATACAACAAAAACAACTACGTTGGTATGGTCACGTCCAGAGAATGAACGAGAATAGAATACCCAAGCAAGTACTCCAATGAACTCCAAGGGAACACAGAAAAAAAGGGAGACCAAGGGTCACCTGACTGAGTGGGGTTCAGAAGGCCATGTTGGAAAGGAACCTACACCCCGACGACTGGAACGACCGAAGGAGATGGCAGAGGGAAACCGTAGGGCGTAGAAGAACGCTATAACACGGGGAAAAAAAGTTAAGAGATTAAAATTTCAAAAAGTCACCCAATTGCATTCTAGATCAATCAAGATATGGACAGATTTAGCCTATCTTAATGGCAAAACATTAGGATAACCCCAACATATTATAACCCAAGTAAGCTCCATTTTACAAGAAATCGCATACCTTCAAGCTTGTCGTTTCAGCTCTAACCGCTTTCGATACATGCAAAAAAGTTGACCCAATCGACACTTTTTCTAACGAAAATTCGATGTCTCGCGAATTTAATGAAGCTATTTTCTTTTGCTTCAGAAATCAACAGAAAGCTTTCGATAGTGTAAGATGAAAAAATCAATGGAAAGTATTGATTGAAATAAAAGTCCCTCCAACACATGCTAAAAGCAAGTGGTACGAAATCAGTAAACTTCACAATCATAAGCTCTCAAGAATCATATAAGAGTATGCCAAGAAGTATGGTGACGATATTACCTGAATAAAGTGACGTGGAAATGTCCAATATTATTGAATTGGTCGATATCGAAAGTAATAGCCTAGGAAGCCAAGAAATCAATTGCGACAATGATCATGAGCATCGGTAAGGGCGTACAACACAATTATAAAGTCCACTTCCGAGTATCGAAGTAGTTAGTGAATTTATTTCTTTAATAACGAACACAGGAGCATATGAATATGCAGAAATAAAAAAGGTTTTACCATATCATGAACAAATATGATGAATCTGAAGAAGATTTTGACAGATCGAATACGAAAATGGTTTGTATTCAAATATTATATTTACATATGGATCTGAGTCATACTATCAAAACTGCAAAGAGCAAATGAACATCATTTGCCGTAAACATCTACAGTATTTCGATTACATTACACAAAGAGATCAGGATAGCTTGGAGAACATTATGATCCAGGGTGAGATCGGGGGCAAAAGGGTAGTGCCTGATCTCCCTCACAATAGCTAAAAGATCTAACTGGTAAATCACTATAAACGTATCTCCGTGGAGCAAAAGAATCGTCATCCTTAGCAAACCTTGGTTAAACAATCCATTGTGTAACCATGTCACGACTCTTCAATTATGATGATGCAAATAAGAGAGAGATGACTTCAAGTCGGTAAAATTTTTTATCTAATTTTCACCAAAGTGACAGCGTATGTCGCTTGATTAATATGGGCCGGCAATTTTTTTTCGTGAATTCCCAATAATTTCGTAATATTGTGAAGTAGACCAAACTAATTGCATCTACTATACCTATTTTGAGATCATGAATGTGGTTGTAGCTCTGCAACATATCAGCGGTAAAGCATTCGTTCTTCAACTCGTTCCTAAGGGCGTAACGGAGAATTTCTTCGTCCGTCCTCATCGGCTTATCGTCACTATCCAAGGACATCCAACTGATCGCCTTGCTAGCCATATCCTCTACTGATACACCCTGCTTCCTCGTGATCTTTATCCGATTATCAGCCGTAAACGGTCCAATCCTTATGTCGTATATGTCCCTTTCCCTTTCGATTCTTTCTAATTCCTCCACGTGATCGAGAAAGAGCAGGTAGGGCATGTTGTCCTCCCAACACTCGAAAAGATCATCTACCAGTACGTATATGGTATTCGTGGTCATCAAGCGCATGGCTGTCGCGTAGGACAGATAGTCTTCGATAGGCGCAAAAGCATCATGCGCGTGCTGCCAGTAGATCTTGTAACTGTTCGACTTCCACAGGGCGGGACACTTATCGTAAATGCTATTCGTGAGATCGCTCAGCACTGGATTGTCTAGGTGTTCGATTCGAATGACGTCCCTGTCGATGATTTCGGAGCTCAGTTTGCTGATGGTTAACAGATTAATTTCCATTGTCTCCTCGAAAATTATGCACTGACAATTTTGAGTCGGCTGGAATTTTGATGGGATTGTCAATTTGACGTTTGATTTAGACTTAAATGAAAACTATTATACATATGGGCGAGTTCTTAAATTCATCGATGGATCCATGATGAATTTAAGAACTCGCCATATGCCATTCCCTCTGTGACTGTAATATTGCCTTGAATCTTAAGCAAGATTCACTTTAAGGTGGAAATTCGGCAACGTTTTTGGAAATTCTATATCTTACGCATCGATAGATATTAACCATAATAATTTGAAAACCCGAAAAAAAAGGAAAAATGATATCTAAATGCTGTTATATATCCCAAATAAATTTTTTCTACCCAAAAAGAGAATCAGAACTACATTTTTCCATTACATAACTGATAGGAGTGGAGAATTCCCAACATTAAAAACCACTCAACCTTCATAAAAAAGAATCCCCAGGCACTAAATCTGGTCAAAATTTCATAACTCCAAAAAATAAATGCGAATATGCCTAACATTTTTATACGTAATATATTTTTTTTTCCTTGTTTTGTCAAATTTTCATACCTTAAAATGTGGTAAATAAGGGAAAATTACGGATAGTCCTCGTTAGTCCCCCACGTGTATTTGATAATGATTCCAGTCAAATGAAAGGGTTGAAAAATGTTGAAATCCCACAACAAAATCCGTTACATATTTCTGCGAAAGTATATTTGTATGTGTGTGAGTTGTTACCGCATTCTTTGTCAGCGCTTTTTTCCAGCCTCTGGCCTTTTCGGTCGTAGTAATTTTATTTCTTTTAATACGAGTAAAAAAATTAAAATCCTTTTCACACTTATCAAGAAAAAAAAATTGTAGGTCAAAACCAAAATTCTTTCTACTTTCTACTTTATAAAAGATACAGGGGATGTAAATTTTAAAACTTTTCACCAGTAATATCGTTACTTTAGTAAATAAATAAATTCAATTTTACTTAGAAAAATGTATTTATTGAATTACTAAAAATGTGGTACATTATATTCTCAGCAATAATAAAGTGTGGTTTTAAATTCTTCCGTAACGTTTTGCAATACTAGAAGGGAAAGTGACCTGCGAGCTGTTATGATTCACCCTCTAATGTTATCAATATCAATGCGTTTTGCAAACAACGAAACTAAATTGTGTCTATAAGGAAAGAAGCTAAGTATCGCTCTCGCAATTAAACAACCAACTTTTGACACTTCGTCTATTCATGCCATGGTTGCCACACACTACAAAACATATCATACGGTTTGACAGATATACAAATAGGTTATGGTTAAAGAAATACGAAAACTATCAATGCTAAATAGAACGTCACAATGACAAATGTCAAGTAAATACGTTGACAACTTACCTTATCTATGCAACTGGCAACGCTGTAATTAAGCAAATCCTACGCGGACGAAATATCACTAGATTTGACATTACTGTGCATTTGCTAAATGTGAGGTTGTCTTTGGTTGTGTTGGTATTATTTTAACATTATTGCTGTCAAATGTCGGCTGTTTCGTTGCAAGATCTATAGACTTAAATCCGGTGATCTTCTTAGCCAGTCAATTATTCTCCTTTTGCAAATCTGTGTACTGCGAAATTTGTCATATAACCATTGTTACACTGGTAGATATTAATGGCATGGAACTCCATCTTGTTGCAAGTGCAAAAGATTTTCCTGTAAATCTTGAGAAACTGGAATTATCAGCAGCATTAGTTCGGTAGATTTTCTACCTCATAGATTATTAGACGATAAGAGGTTATAAGAAGTTAGTATCTGCGAGCATATTTATTGCAAGAAATTGAATTCACAAAAAAGAAAGCGCTGGTACAACATGCTTGCATAATATAAACGCTTACGGTACGTTATTACGATGTATAAAAGCATTATAAAAGTGATCTTGTAATCAAGAAATTTATACCCTCGTCCATTCCAATCTTATATGGGCCATGACTTTGCTTCATAGTAAAGCATACCTAATCGGAAGCTTAATGATGCTTTACCATTAACGTCATTATATTATTCAGAGAAATTAATCAATGGTATATTATCGGGAGTATCGTCTTCGACCAAAATCGTTTCTATTGCTCAAAAGCAAAATCATCTGAATCACACCGCTTTTGCAACACCAAAGTTAATCAAACTATTAAAAACCCTTTATCACTGCCATCAGAGATAATACTTATAGTAGATAGTACTTATTGTGTACCTATCCATCTGGTGGTCTGTGAATACAACTAAACAGACTAAGTCGCCAAATGTCACATATTTCAAACTTGACAGGATGCATAATTCCGTACCACCGTTTGTAAATCTATTCATTCTTCTGTACAATCTTTTTTCCTCATGTCTATAATACTGTTCAGAGGGTGAGCACACAAGTTGCGCAAAGAAAACGCATTGACAGTTTCGATTCACGTATTCGAAAAAGTTATGCCAATAAAGAAATAATGATTTTTGCGAAATGTAATACAGAATACGTGGCTTCACATATACATTAATGCAGTGTAGAAATATAGTATACGTTGCAAATGGTAATATTTTACGACGGATATGAAAAAAAACAGAAGTTATAAAAATAAACAATTAATTTATTAAGTAAAAAATAAAAAATACCCTTACCACCTCGATGAGTGAAGAACTCCTGGATACGTATTTCGGCAACTAAGTTGCCATCCTCAGCAGAAACTACGAAGGAAGATAATGTTAACGTCGCACTTTGGGAGATTTGCACCACACAGAACACCACTTGAATAACACTCATAACACTTCTTCACTCATCAAGGTGGTAAGGGTATTTCTTACTATTTTAAGCCACCGTATCCTATTTTGTATTTTAAATTTATTAAGTAGGTAAATGCTACAAGTTATTTCCGCCGTTTTTTTTTAATTTGTTACGCCTGCATATAAATTGGGTCCCTACGGCGCCAGGAAAGCAAGTCGTTTCCCAGAACAATTCTGTTATGCCATTTACCCAAAGGAAAATACCAAAAGTTCAATAAACACACTGTTCGGATTACTCCTCCCGTACAAAGTATTAAATTCGGAACGACACGTGTTTCGGGAATACACGTATTCCCGAAACACGTGTCGTCCCGAATTAATCAATACTTTCTGCGGGAGGAGTAATCCGAACTGTGTGTTTATTGTGCTGCGCCACAGTCCTTGCTACCTTTACTATTAAAAGTTCATATGAAATTTTATTTCTTCAGTGTGATGGCACGGCTTAAAATTGAGATCTATTTCACTTTTTAATATACTTAAAAGTACACCAAAAAACCCTTTTTTTAAACATATTTGTAACAACAAATTTAAAACAGTATTATAAGATCCATACAAGCCTTTGATAAAATTTCGTGTACAGTATCTTAAACGGTGAGGCACACTGCTAGAGAAGTTCTTTTGAGAAGTTAGATCATGCCATTCGAGTATTTTATCGTGACAAATAATGTTATTTTTGCAGATTTCAGGTCTATAAAATTCACGAATTTTTTATAAAGATATAAAGCCACTAATGTAGCCTATGGATATTTTATCAACATAACTAATTGTGTACGTTTGCATAATAAAGGCCTTTCAAATTCAATATCTGTCTCATTATTAGCCGATATATTTTGCAAGAGAAATTCTCTTTGATTTTTTCTTACATCTACGGAACCTTCAGTCTCGCAATTCGCTCCAAATGAGTGGTTGCTGGAATAGTAACGTTCTATAATTCTCGTGAAATGATGCAGGTGTTGGATAAATACATCTCTTCCAAAATGTTGCCTAATTTACCAGACAAAATACACAGTACACAATAATAATAAAAACACCAATAATAATAATAATAATAAAACAATAATAATAAAAATAACGATAATGAACAATAAGTATACGCACAAAACTAAACACCAAAAGAATTACTAGCAGCTAAAGAAAAATTGTAGTAAATTTAAAACAATCAAACACACGTACAAATATCAGCTGATAGCAAAAAGTCAGTACCACAATACCGACAATACTGGTCAATTCTATAACTCTAAGCAGAGCTTTGCACTCAGAGCCCTCTATCCGTCGAGGACCTCTGGTTTTATCTATGGCAACTGTTGTAGCCAAATAACTGTCAGCTTTTCTGGTATATCGCCGAAATTCTCTACTTCTTATTGCAATCAATAACGGTGTAACTTATATCAAGTTAATTTTATTTTAACATTTCATACATGAAGTAAAAGATAATATTACATATAATATTATGACCAATGGCAAAATATCCTTTGCCATTGGTCTACAACCATCGGTTTATCGTCCGGATCCAGCGCCCTTTGCGGTTTTGATCCTACTTGTAACGTATATCCACGCAGGTCAGGTTTAAGCAAGGAAGGGCATCCTTGTCCAAATTCATGTACACGAGCCCCACAGTGGGCGAATAATGACAGAACGGATAATTTCAACGGTAGCTCAAACCAGTTGTGTGTAATGTGCTATGGAATGTTCCTTTGCTGGTTTATAATTCTTAATGACGTTATTGGTATACCTGAATACCTTCATACCAAGAGCTGAAGGTGATTTTGCGCAAATTCCTGTCGGGAACGGGGTACCGCTAGTTAACAGAAATCAATTCTGGCTGGCTGGTGAGTACTTGGGAAGAAGGTGACAAAAATCGCCTGTCCCAGCATATTCTCGCATATTCTTGGCTGCGTCATTGCCTCCCCTTGTATCGTGTCCGGATGCTACATGGCCTCTGTAAAAGTTGTGAATGTCTAATATTTGCTGGCGCTGATCATCTGACAAGAGATGGTCTGGATACTCAACGCAGTCAGGTGCAATTGCACACTTATATTCGCATGTTATGTGTACCGCTTGTGAATTTAGACAGTGCAATTTGCAGTATTCGGCGACATTTCTTTTTAAGGATACAACGTGGTGGATATTTAATATCGTGGCAGCCAAGACAAGTACCGTTTCCACTTGGGCTTATGGGAGGTTATTCATATATCTTACTTGTCATTCACTTGGAATAATTTATTATAATAATCCAATGACCACTATGTACTATACAAGCACAAACTTTTATGATCTGAACCTTGCAAAAGAACACAACCTCTGCATTTGTATTTGGAGGTCACGAATGTTATAAATTCCTGTTACAACTTCTGAGTGTTTTAAATGTGGTGCAATCTTTGTTGAAGGAAGAATTTGTATACTAGGATTAAAGCCTAGAAAAGAAGCACTTCACAAAGAGAAAACACTTTATTCGAACACCCAAAGCATAATAATGAGTAAGTAATAATTCGTGATTGGACCCTGTAATACTTATTATAATCTATAAATATGCATGAAAATCAAAAAGAATTATCGATATTCTCTAACTAGCTGAAGATACTTTTCTTATGGACCTCTTCGACTCTGCTGGCGGACTGGTGATGCTCTCTGAAACTTTTTCAGAACCCTGGTCCAACAAGTCCGCCACCATATCAAAATGACTGCATTCCAGTATCGGATTGCCGTGCAAAAGCAACTTTTGCAACCCACATTTGTCTGGCGGTCTGTTAGTCCATTGATACATCAAAGTGTCTCTAATCATATATACGGAATCACAGTAGATGCGATTGTCTGTAGGAAAAATTAAATTATGAAAATTTGAGAATTAATGAGTCCAGACATAGGTGCATACATCCAAGATTTAAATAAGTGAGGGTGTAGTTTCCTCTGCAAAATACCTCATTCAGTTCGAACGTGCATTCATGCATGTAAGGATGGGGATCTTTGGGTACCGCTATAATGAATTCGCTGCGTTCCTCGATCGGACCACTTCTATGTTTTAATCTTCTGAAACTAGATGTCGAGAGAATCGATGTCCTCTCTCAGATTTTATATCTTTATTATCCAAATCCTATCTTATTTTGCACACCTTCTTACCTTTTTTAGGCTTGGGCAGCGAAGATTTTCTCCTCTCAATCCTCGAACTACTTGTATGCCTCACAACACTTGCTACCTCAAGAACCGGTGGCTTCATTTCTTCAGTTTTCTTATTGTATATTGAAAAAACTTACAATGCATATATTTTTCCTTTCTGATTCACTTACCGCCAATTTCATCCTCAACAAATAATCCATATTCATTTTTCGTCTAAGATAAATCTCGTCGTGGTTTAAGGAAAATTTTTGCAGGACCACCATAAGAGCTATACAACCTTTATCTCTAATGAAGTTGTTGGCTAAGCTAAGATGTGTGAGAGAGCGATTGGTCCTCAAGGCGTTAGCCAAACTCTCACACCCACCATCTCCTATGGAGTTACACGATAGGTCGAGAATAATCAAGGTGGAAGCGTCTGGGAAGTGAAGGCAGTTTGAAATTCTAGTAGCGCCTATGTCGTCTATTTTGCAAAATTTTAAGGAAAAACTGACAAGTCCGGTGTTTTTTAGAAGTAGGTAATAGTTCTGACGTTTGATAGGATTACCGTCCAGGCTCAAATCGGTGATATTTTCATTTTGACGAAGAACCAATTTAACTGCTTTTATCTGTTCTGGTGTTAAGTTGCAATATTCTAGTCTGGAATGCAAGTGTATGGAAAACAACATAGTACACCGATGATTATTAGTTAATGTAATGCAATTAAAAAGGAGCGAGGAAGGTTCGATCTACCTTAACACCTTCAACGTCGAAAATTTCACAAAGGTCTTTTGTAGCACTCCCATAACATCATCCTCCATAGGAAAATGCTTATAGATCAACATGTGAATTTGACTTTCCTGCTCTGAGTCGTTATATACAGCTATGATTTCCGTATTTTCAGAATTTTCAATTGATACTTTTAGTGCGTCAGTAGAATTAGTTCTCTTGGGAGAAACTTGCGTCATGGATAAATAGGATTGATAGACACGCACATTTGATTGGCGTTTCCGATCCAGCTGCAAAAGACACAATCAGAATTGTGGTATGAATTTCTGTGCTTGTAATTGCCAACCACCGAGAGCTGTGTCACCCAAGACACGGGTTCTGCTGCTACTGTAGCAATTAGTGGATATTTCTGAAGACCAGCGGCCTCACAGTTTAGATTATAGACTATTTGAAATCCATCGTCGAGCAGTTTTTTGCTTCTAAGTGCGGATTTGTCTCGTCTGGGTATAGTCCCCACCGATTGGGTTTTGCTAATTGACGATCTCATGTTTTGATGAAATGCACGAACGAAATGTTTAGCAATTTGACGCTGTCACAGCTTATAAGACATTGACATTGATTTGTTGTTACACAATCTGTTCTGGCGGTTAAGTTGAACTTTGCTCAACTTTTACGTATGTCTTACAGATACCGTAACATATACATAAACGTAAGAATTACGTAGGGTCATTGTGAACACTTACCTTGTATACCATGCGCTCAACTTTATGGAAAACGTTAACACTACGTATTCTTTACGCTTACACTCATTGTGAACAAAACTTTACAGCATAATTTTTTGTAGGTAAGAATACCAATCATTGTTTTAGTATTGCACAAGTAAACAAAGTATCAAATATTTTGCAATTTTTGTTTATAATAATCCTTTATATTCAAAAGAAAAATTCGAGACAGTGCAAAACTTTCTTCAAGGTAGTTACTGGCAAATTTTTATTTCCTTAAGGTTAAATAAGGTTATTTCACAGAAAGAACATAAATGTAAGTTTCTGAAAAAAGGAAAGAAAAATTTTGGTTTTTATGATCAATCATACCTAGCATTGCTAAACGATTTGATCAATAATTTTGCATCATATTATATACTTTTATGTATGGTGTGTATAAATTGTCGCCCACCACAATGAAAATTCCTAGAGTGTATGAGCTTGAAAATGCATGGTATCTACCCAGAACGGATTGTAAATCTACCTGCTGTAATTGAAACTACATGGTTCATGCTCGCAGATATACCACCTTTGAAGTTTATGTTTGCTAAATTGGACATTGAGATTCCTATACTACAAAAGTGTTGGAGTTGGTCACTCTCTATTTGATTTAATGGAACATGAAATAAGTGAATATAAAAATAGTAAAACAGCTATATCTAATAGGTTTTCGGACGTTCCTTCCTTTTCAGATTTTTTTTTGTGAAGACTTTGCTTTTGAAGTGGCGACTTTTCGTTTTGCAATTTTCCACATAGAGCCGGATACTTCTTGTTAGGTTGTTCGCCTCCTGCGCATCCCTTACCAAACTCGTACACCGGTTCCTCTATGATATTACCGGCAGCTGAATAGTTGCAAATCACCATGAGACGATATTTGTGCTCTTTATTGCGCGTATCGTCTACAAACGTTATCACAGAACAACCGACATACTTTGTTGTGGCCCAAACGATCTGGGTGAAATGGCCTATGACACTTTCCGGAACCTCTGTATAACTTAGTATTGTATCCCGCGTTGTATCCACTATTTCGCTGAACCACGTGCTTATGCTCTCGTTCAAGACATTTTTACTCACCACATTGAAAGGTGTTTTCGATATTTGCGTGAAGATATTCTGACCTGCACCCTACACTCTGTGTGTCGACATTTATCGTGATCGAAGGTACACCTCCTACCCCAGCACAGTATGGCCACCTCGATATCTGTATGGTAGTTCATGACCATCATGTTTTTTGCTTTCGCGTTACCTCCTCTGGTGTCTTTTCGCGACGCCACCAGTCGTTGTGAAGATTGCGCACGTGAGGACGTTCTTTGTCCGAAAATTCGTAGTTTTTGAATTCCTTACAGTCTGGTGCAAGTTCACATTTGTACTCGCATATCGTGTGATTTTCTTCTGGCATGGGACATTTGGTTTTGCAATAGGCGTATATTGAATGTTACTAGTGGCGTTCTAAGAGCTGGATTGCTCTCGGAGTGCTACGTCTGACATTATTTTTCTTTGTGGTTTTCTGCGTATACTCAACAAGGTGGTAAGGGGTATTTTTAACTTCAATGTATTTTAAGCCACCGTATCCTATACCTACTGTTAAAAGGAAAACAAGTGGAAATATGTCAAGTGTTTGTGTTTTCATACATTTTAACGATGAACGATAACAATTTGAACTTCACAAGAGCATTTGATTGTTGTGTACCTACATATAATTATAATTAGAACACTTATTACAAATAAACTAGCGAAGTTCGTACACTTATTTACCCCAGTTTCTTTGTATTTCTCCTTAATGTGATATCTGACTGGATCACACATGAATTTGTTAAAGATTGGACACATTATATACCTATAGTAAAAGAACACGCAGTTTTTAAATCCCCATACAAAAATATAACCAATAAGGTTATACATTATAGTTTATGATTTTCCGTAAACTGTAATTATCTATTATTTTAATCACCCGTTCCTATACGAATAAATTTGAATTTCCCGCTATATATCCTTATTGCTTCTGTGTTATACGTCCGCACATTCATCCCAATCACATCCCTTCACTGGAATCAGTATACATGTATGTACTTTCGGTAAGGAAGCTATGTGTAGGGCACTGTATAATAAATTGTTAAAAGTATATAAAAATCAAACCATTTTTTTTTTTAATCTATAAGAGCAATGCTATCAAACAAAACTTATTATGTCATAGACGATTTCTTATTAATCGTATTTCATTACACGCCCGTTATTTTTAGCTTTTGTAAGTTTAAGTTTAGAATTTTGGTCCTTTACTTTTTAGGTTATATTTCTTTTTGGAGTTCGGAGATTCCATTATTTATAACCTATACGTTACGTAGAATCAATAACCATTATTAAATCCATATAGTTTCGTATACAATACACCGCAAAATGTACTACGTATTTTTATTCGACCCTAAATCCTGTATCGCTGTACTCTTTTCCCTGTCACACATAAAAGCTGGAAAACAGTAGATAAGATACGGTTGAGTAACGAGCTTATGGACACGTATATATCGGAAGATATATACGCCCAATTGGTCGCCGACGAGCACAGCTATTGCCCCTGATAGACAGCAGATAAAGAGGTCGGTGGACTAATTCACGGACAATTTACTTTATCGCGCAACGACCGAGCGTACTATCGGCCAACACAAAACCATTCGGAACCTATTCTGCAAAAAGACATTGGGCTGGTATTTCGGTAAATTCTTTCTTGCCTTTTTTTCTCTCAGTGGAGCATTCTTACAGTTAGTCGAGGTTTCGTGTAGATAAGGTGGGAGCAAAGAAAGGGGATCAACATTAATGTTTGTCTTGTGTAGTTTTGTATGGTTTCCAGTCGATAAAGTTGTGCGATAGATATTTTTCCTGTCTAACTTTTATTCGATATTGGTGATATATTTTTATGTTTGGGAAGTGATTATAATAAACAAAGGATAAATCTTATAGGTATGGGTTTAGTTCGTACAAAGTAATTAAAGAAACTTTGTATAATCATCAAGAAAAATTGAATTATTCCAATAGAAATATCTTGAATAAAGGTAATTGCAAATTTCGTTAATAATAATAATAATGTAATATTCCAGTCGACCTTACATGGTATTGGACACGTTAAAACAACATACAGTATAGGTGTAAAGGTGCATAAAACAAGGTCTACTATACATATACTATAAGTACATAAAGCAAAACTGCATAGCGTCAGTATTCACATAAAAACATAAGATAAGGGATCCATCAATAAATATATTCAAGAAGACTAAATATTATAGTTCAGGAATTTCTGAGTTGACAAAAAGGCCTTCAATTTATATAAAGCTATTTTAGTTGTATATTGTGTTTTATTTCATTTGGGAGTTTATTATAGGAATATCTGCCACCAATATCTTGTCGCTTCTCATTTTGGGACGAGAAGCGACCTTTTTCTGGCTGTATTGAGTTATGATGATTCGTTGTAAACACAATAATAGTGCAATTTTTTCTCATAAGTTCATATGTACGTACTTTCATTATGAAATTATTTTTTTACATTGTAATACAACATTGTTAACTTTTCCATACAGTTTAACCCTGATGAAGCATACTGCACAGATGCGAAATATTGGCAATAAAATAAAGACTAGATTTTAACTGTAGTATTGCATAGACTACTTAACCAATTGTAAACATAATTAATATGTATTTGCCAACGCATATTTGCGTCGATATATGTGCCTAGATATCTTTTTAGTATCGCAGAACTCCAAGGGAACACCAGTCACCTCAATTAAAATGTCAGGCATCTCCCGATTTTTCCTGCACCACTCGAAGAATTCGGTTTGTGTAAGTGTGTGTGAAGTGTTGGCTTGCCATAATAGGGCACTAGTGTTGATTTATCCTCAACACTGAAGGGTACCGGGAGAGGCACCGATCACCATTGCTGCAACGGATCCTTATAAAAATTGATTGCCACAGCGGAGATTCGAACCGTCGACATCCCCCACAGATCCCCAGCCCCCTTACCACTGCGCTATCTCGGCAGTTGGATAAGTACTAACTTATAGTTCATTCAATATTTTTCTGCTCATTCCTATCGAGAATTTGCACTTCTTTCTGATATCAATATTTTACTACAAATCCAACAGTTCTAACTGCAAACATACGTGCGGCAAATTGAAGATGTTAATCGAACAACATTTTAAGATCTTTAATTTTAGAAGTTGTCCAAAGTGAACCAACTGCGTAGTCATAAATTCATAATCTCAAATATTGCAAAAATATTTGAGAAGCTTGTATATAAAATAATAGCAAGGAATAGCTTTATAGAGAAATATGGCATATTTACCTGACGAGGGGCACGTTTTAACTTCTAGAGGAAGTCGTTGCTGGTCTGGGGAGATGCGAGGTCACGGTCGGTACAATTATGGACTTGCCAAAAGCCTTTTACCGTGTACATCACTTGGTGTTATTGGAAAAATTAGAGAATATTGGAATTAGAGGAATACCCCTTAACTGGATGGCTTTATATTTAACAAATCGACGATAGGGCGTTGTGGGATTTGACGAGACCGGGATGAAGTGACATCGGAATGGAGAATCGTATCGCATGGGGTTCCTCACGACACCATTCTTGCTCCTTTGCTTTTCTTGTTGTATATTAACGATCGACCGGAAGTAGTGCGTGATATTGTGATGCTATTTGCGGATGACACAACTATAATAACGGGAACAAAAGCTATTCGGACTTGAAAAATGATTTGAAAAATAATTTATCAGTTTTACAGGATTGGTTTATAGATCACAATCTCGAATTGAATAGTAAAAAAACCAAAATGTTGAATTTCACAAACAGCGGGCAAAGAATTAATGTTAAATATAATGAGCATATCCTTACCTGTTCGGTCAGTGCGCTCTTCTTGGGTTGTAAACTGGATCCCGGACTGTCGTGGAGATCTCACGCTAAATATGTAACTGGAAAATTGTGCAGCGCCAGTCACCTGTTGAGAGTCATCTCTCGTGTCAATTTCTGCAATGGCTGCCTACTATGGAAATATTTTTTCGCATTCGCCATGAAAGTGGGTTTAGCATTCGGAGAGACGCTGGTGACGCCTGGTGGGCAGAAACTCGAAACCATCTTTAATGCTAGTACACCCCTTTCATTGCTTTTGCTAGTATGGTGATTCCAGCAATAAACCAAGCGCCTACAATGGCATTTTTTACGGTTAATTGTTTTTGGTACATTTGATGCTTCTTATTTCCTTCTCTGTTTAAAGTTTTGGGACTAATCAATAATAAGAACTTTATAACAGAACGTTTTGGACATTTTTCTGGTCCCCAAATTTATTCTTAACATTTTCGCTCTGAATATTCCTATCATATCCCGTCCGCATTTTTATTTATTCATCATTCCCCACTGGATATATACTCCAGACTCCAGACAATCTCACCAATACATATCTGCCTACTAATGTTTATTCCGAAAGTTTTCGCTACGCACACGTCACATCCGTCAGATTAAGCGATGCCATCTCCTTCCGACGAGACGGCCACCACCACACACGTGCACTCTTTTACCAGAGCGGTCTGCGGCAGCATTTCGATGACGCGACTGGGGAAGAAGTGTCATAAACAAAAACCCCTTAAAATATCGCCCTGATATATACCGGCCTCTGTCTATGCCTCGGAGAATTTGCCACAGACAGTTCGAATGTTAAGGCTCGGGAACGTTGGAAAGAAGACGAATGTACGTAGCTTAATTTATATTATTTAACGTCAAGACTAGTAGACTTCGGTTGGGGTATTTCCTATCCTATGATATTTATTTATGTTGATTATGCTGGGAGTTTGGCTGCAACGTCGCAGAATATTTGTGGCAAAATCGATATATAAAGATAAAAGCGATTAAATTTAGATTGCCCCCATGAATAACAAATTATTAATTCTAATAATAATCCAAGATCATGTGTTCTCGAAAATCTCTGCATATTCTCAAATTGATCGGACATTCAGATGTGTTAAAATTGCACTAGAAGATCTGCCATACATACACACATACATACTATTACAAATGCTATGGGTGGATGGATTTCGAATCAATAATAAAAAAAATGATTATTAATAATTTCGGTTTGAATTAGTATTACTTATGTGTGA
>JARFOC010074842.1:0-15597 GCA_031763485.1 Osmoderma eremita | reverse complement strand
ATTGTTTTATTGTAATTTTCCTTAGCTTTGTCGATAAAATTTGTAATTTTCATGACAATAAAGCACGTTATTATTATATTATTATTATTATTATTATTATTATTATTATTATTATTATTATTATTATTATTATTATTATTATTATTATTAAATTATTATCAAGTATTAAATAAATTCCGTAGCCATTTCATTTGGTGAAATCTCTTTTAACCGTGATTTAATTATTTTGGATGGTATATTTTTCATTTTGTCGAGGATTTTCGAGCGATTTGTAGCATTTCCGTATAAATCTGGCGGGATTAAAAGCAAAGCGGATTATTACCCCGAATATGGGTATTTGTCAGTTTTGTGGTATCGTTTGCTTTCGCTCAGAAAAAGAGTTATTCTCTCCATATACAGGGTGACGCATTAGTGTGTAAAAAGTGGGTGAAAACTACAGTTTCTTATATTCGTTTTCTATCTGCTATGCAATGCAGGAGAATGAAAAAGTAATTCTAAATAGAAAAATAAACAACGATTCTTATTAAATTAAATAAAGGAAAAATAAACTATACAAAATAAATAGAAAATCTAGCAATGTTACTTTATGGAGGATTCGAAAACACCTCCCATCTGCGGCCAAACAATGGCCGAGTTTATCGTAAAACTCCCACCTCATTAAGATTTCTAGGGGTTATTGCCGCAAAAATTCACAACAGTTCTACTTGCAACTGTTGCAAGCATTGTTGGAATTTACGGCAATTATAATAATAATAATATAGGTTTATGCATTGTAATAAGAACATTACAAGAAACGTCAAAAGGATATATATCACAAATATAAAATTACAAAACAGTTGCCACAACAACAGATTAAAGTTTTATATAATGACATATATTCCAACTTAAAAATTCTTCAAGAGAATAGTAAGTATGATAAAGTAAACATTTTTTTGTCTTAATTAATATCTTATTTCAGGTGTATCAAGAAGATTAAATTTATTATAAATTTTTGGACCCCAATAGTCGACATAGCGCTGAGACACGCTGGGTTGTCTATCACAAACTGAAGTGCGCATGTATATAAAGCGATGGTAGCGTAAGTATTTTTTCTTACTGAAAATACGGTCTGCAGTTTTGTTTTACTTTCAGTTGACAGAGGGCTCGAACAGCTTTTTTCTGAAGAAAAAAAATTCTTTCTGCTTGCCCCGATGTTCCCCAAAGCATGATTCTGTAGAGCAGCCTGCTATGAAAATTAGCATAGTATGCCATTTTAGCTGCATCATCAGTTGCGATAGTTTTCATCCTCCGGATCTATATATAGAGGATGCTAGTTCGTTGATATGTGCCCTCCACGTCAACTTAACATCCAAGGTGAATCCTAAGTATTTGACGGTGCTCGACGTTGAGCTGTTATTTGTCGCCGAGAATGTAAGATGCTGCGTCTTTTCTTCATTCAATTTTAAATCATTATTTTCGAACCAGTTTTTCGCACTATTTGCTAGTTTTAGTCTTAAGGTCGTCACCAACCGTAACAGTCAGCACAAAAGAAGTATCGTCGGCATAAAGGGAAGTTTTTCTTGAAGATATATTGCAAGACAAATCGTTTATAAGTATCATAAATAATAAAGGGGCTAAAATTGATCCTTGCGGTACTCCTCTTGCTATGGGTGTTGTGTTTGATCAGATGGTTTTAAGTTCAACCATTTGATTTATGTCAGTGAGATATGAGGCCAGAAAGTTGTGTTGTACCCCTCTTATACCATAAAAGTACAATTTATCCAGCAGGATGTCATGCTGTATGATATCGAAGGCTTTGCTCAAGTCACGACACGTCAACTCTACTTGTTCTTGCTCCATAATGGTCTCTATTACTTCGTAAATTCCCGTGATTGTCGATCTCTTTTGTCGATATCCATGTTGTTTGTCCGTGAAGTAATTATTTTTTTTTCAAAGTACGCTATTAGTTTCTTAGCTATCAGTCGTTCGAATAATTTTCATATCAATGGTATTATAGCTATTGAGCGGTAATAAGTGCATTTGTTGATGTCACCACTTTTGAAGACCGGGACAACTTTTGCGACTTTTAATTGGGCCGGGAAAATGCCTTCTTGAAAGCATTTGTTTACCAACTCTAAAAGCGGAGCTGTTATCATAATTTTGTGTAGAAATTCCGTGTTTATTCCATAGAAATCTCTTGTCTGTTTCCTCTTTAATAGTAGCAATAAGTTCATTCCCATTTGTTTCTTTCAAATATTCTCGACCAAATTTCGATAACGAAATGACCAAATGACGACCCTTTCAATCGTCGAATGCGAAGGAACGTTCTCTACGGCGAATATATCGATCGGGGTTTGGTGGCAATTTCCAGCAAAATACCATGTTATCTGCGTATTCCGCGGTTGTATAAACTGTGCATTGTTAGAACTTTGCGCGCGCATAGACAGATACAAAATGACTCACTCCCGTATTCATAGTTCTTCCTCAAGGCCATCTCAAGGCATACTTTTCCTTAAGCACTCCTTGTCATAGAACATATTTCTCATGTAAGGTCACCTTAACTAAGGATAATCTTAAGGTAGCTGTTAGGCTACCTTAAGGACGCCTTGAGAAAAATACTTTATTAGCTGTTGGTTATTGTTTGTTATAACTAGTGGTACATAGGTAATGACATTTTTGGTAGTTGTGTTATAGTGTATATGTTTTTTTTTAATTTGTATAAATATTGTGATATTTGTAAGTATTAAATTTTCATGTTGTTTTGAGGTTATTTCAAAATTAACAGTACTTTTTTAAATAATGGGTTGATAAGTTTTAGATACAATATGGAAGATATTGCTATTATTAACAATTTGGAAAATTTTTACAATGAAGATGAAAATGTTAATGCCGTTCTACTAGCTGCTTATCCTGCACACACTGAACTTAGGATTTGAGTTTCCCAGAAATTATATATTTGATATATCTTTAGATAACCTAGAACCGTTTAAATTTAGCGGAAGCGCTGTGTGTGTGATTCACTGTACTTAGCGAATCGCAGTAATTTATACACTGAAATCCTATCTACGGCTTCAAATTTGTGTCAGTGATAGTATTCAGAATAGATACGTATGTAATAATATAATTGGTTCACGTAAAACAAAGCCTAGTACGCCGTCAAGTTGAACTAGTATTGATAAATGGCATTCGACAGGTGCCAGACTTGTATTTGAAGATAACATCAACAATATCTGGACCACGAAGCAAAATTTACTAAGTGCATGAAATTCTCTTCAGTCGGGAAACATACATACGTGCATCTGACTACAGTCTAATTTGATAACGAAGCGAATTAACGATTCTAAGCAGTTACAATAATTGAGAACAAAAGTCGCATACAAATAAACTTGAAGAGAAAAGCATTGCAATTGCTAGGACCAAAATCTAAACTCTCATTAGAAAACAAGATTTTGATCTATTATACAATATTTGTACCATACTGGTACATGGTTATATGATCGTGAGTCATGAGAATATGTTAGGTTGTAGAACCAAGTAGTAACACAGAGGGGTAAATTTACTAGGCACAAATAAAGCTTATTAATTATTCAAACAATTTAGAATTTGGTTTGGATAGGTATTTGTTTAATCGTTGTAAGCACAAAGTATGATGATAAATATCGTCAAATCATACAAATGTTACATATTTGTAATGATGCACTGCTTTCTAAATACAAATAATACTACTAAATAATGCTGAGTCAGCTCAGCTGCCGTTTCTTTTTGCAGTTACGGGGAGCGAGAGGCCGATCGCTACAGCACTATTGGACGGAAATACCGAAAGGACGGAGCCCAACAGATTAAAGCCATTTGCCATAATATTTCAATTTAATTTCTGTGCTAAAAGATACGTTTGCGTTACTATTATTGAATTATTATAGCGGTGTGTAGTAATTACAAGTAAATTGATATATTTACTTTTGGTTTCTAACATCAAAAGTGGAATCCGCTCAATGCAATTTCAAGAGAACATACAGGGAATACAAAGTTTCCTAATATACAATCCAAACAATCGACGGTGTTCTCGCTCGTGATTGTGATATTGCTTTGCCTATTCTTGATAATGTAACCCCGGATTTAGGTACCGATCTGAACCTCACCGTAGTGCAATGACATCGACCGTATAGGTAACGAATTTAGATGGGGTAAAACAATTTTACATTATCCCTCTGTGAAATTACGAGCTGAATTATATTCCTTGAGTTAGTTAACGTAAGAATTTTATAATTAAACATTGTAAGTGTTTGTTTTTTTCCCTTTCATTATTTCTTTTAATTAATTTCAATGATCGATTGCTATGTATTGTTCTTTTATTTTAGTAAAGCCCTCACGAAGACACGAATAGTGTTGAAAATATTTGGCTAATAAAGAAATAAATTAATTCAATGTCAGCTTTTTCTAACCTTTGCTGAATTCTTGAAACATAGTGGAGTTATTAGCGTTAGAAGACTAGTTTCTAAATTACAAGTACTCCGTTACTTCTTTTCCAATTAAATAAAAATGAATTATCAAAGTAAAATAATTAACCAAGGAAAATCAGCACAATCCAAGTTGTTGCCAAGTCTCAAATACGTCGCAAATCCAAAGATAGAACGCTAATCCTCATAAAGACGATCATCAATAGGACGGGGAAAAACTATTCTAAGAATCAAGCCATGAGCAGGTAGGAATCCAATTGGTAACCGATTAATTTCACCAGAATTCCGAATATAGCGAAAATTGATCTCTTACATTGATTACAAGGATTTTAGTACACAAATCCTAATTATTTTTTGGGATTTGTGTGGCGAATTCGGATGATAATCCGCCGAAGTGAGTGGGATCCTGCCGAAAATATCTGCCGATATCGTCCCAAATTTACTGCAATTTCCTCAATCCACCGATAAATCACAAATCCACAACTAGTGTGTTTCCAACCACGAAAAATATTGATTGATTATATCGGCTGCCAATAACCAATCGTCCGAAATGTAGGACGGTGTAATCGAACTAGAAAGCCGAATAAGAATGGCTTCATGAAAGGCGGAAGTCTTCTTCCAAAGATTAATCCGGAAACCAAAATGTATCTAGGGAATTACCTGGATCGAAGTTGGTAAGAGAAATCTAAAAACATAATTGCTCTAAACGAAGCATTTAAAGTTATTAACGAGGGAAGAATAAACGATTGTCGTGCTTCAACGTAAGTTAACAACGTTATGACCGCATCAATATAGAGCGATTGTAGACATTTTAGATGGAATAAATAATAAAGAAACTACCCGAGCATCAACGAAGACAAGTTGCTGTGTCACACCTTGACGTAACTAGTGATCGGACAACGAACAAGCATTATAACGATGAAAATATGCCCTTTGATACCGAAAGCCAAAAGCAAACCGTGGCTCTTAAAACAACACGTTAGCTCATAGACGATGCTGTATTGAAATGTTCCGATACATTTGTACAAACAACCCTGTATGCTAAACATCCAATAAATTTTTATTATAATTATTTAGCAAGTTGGTACTTTGCTGAACTTCTACTAATTTAGATATAACACTTTAGTTATGACTATTATCCGGTGGTTGTAGAATTTAGAAATACAATCAACAGTATAAATATATTTTACATTATTGCTTTGGTGGTTAATTTCCGGTTATCATAATGCTATTAAAACAAATCTTTGTTGAAATGTTTTGCATACGTATGTATAAAAAACCAATAGGCATGAAAACAATCAATATCAATGAAAGGGTAAATATATAAACGCTATAAAGTGATTTGGTACGCGTATTTATGTAACCGATTTTATCGGTATGTGAGCGCTTGTATGATGAGGTTGAGTTTTAATTAGTAGAAGCTATAAAACCCACATAATCGTTTTCATAACGCATAATATAAATTATTGCAGGTTGTAATATTAGTATTGGATATCCAATTGAACTCTAATACAGAATTCACAAACAATAATTATTTCTATTATGAAAATGGCGAAGCAAATGACGGGTCTTCTTGGAAATTTACAAATTCTTGATCACAAGACCTCAGACTTTACAGTATTTAATGAAAGATTGAATCAGTTTTTTTGGGACAAATAATATTACGGAGGAAAATAAGAAAAAAAGCAATTTAGATAAATTCTTTAAGCGAGGAATGCTGTATTCTGGTTAGCAACTTGTGTGTTCCTGAACTTCCGGAAAGTAAAACATCCAGTGGGTTAGTTAAAATATTAATGAACCATTTTCGTCCGAGTAAACTCGCATTTCGCGGAAAGATTAGCGTTTATATCGGCGGAAGAACAAGTAGTGAAACTGTTAGCGATTGGGCAGCTCGGTTGAAGTTTGACCTCCACTTGGGGTTTTGGAACGGAATTAAATATTGTTCTTCGAGATATTTTCGTGATTGGCATGAATGATGACAAATAAAAAATATCCTTACCACCTCGACGAGTGAAGAACTCCGGATACGTATTTCGGCAACCAATCCTCAGCAGAAACTACGAAGGAAGAGATTTGCACCACACAGAACACCACTGGAATAACACTACCTTCCGGCTTATAATCTAAGTCTATATATACTACCTGATCGTTCCGGTACATTAAGCGTACTTCGTCACGCTCACTGAACCGTAACAATCCACTTAATAATAAGACTTCTATTTACAATTAGTAAATATTGTTACAATGGAAAACACAAACAATTGGATTATGAACATAGCAAGTATAAACAAACACAACGAGACAATTAGCATATTGAATATTGCACTCGCTATAAATTTATTTACACCTGGATTCAAAAAGACTTCCAAATATTTCCCGGGTGTTTGGGTCAGATATGTAGATGATGTTTTCGCCAGATTTGACACATATTCTTATAACTTGAATCTGTTTTTAAATGAATTTAATTCAAAATTCAATACCATAAAGTTTACATTAGAAAAAGAGGATAATAATGAACTCCCATTCTTAGAAACCCTAGTAATTAGAAATAAAGGAAGGTTAGAAATCGACTTATACCGAAAGAAAACCAATTTAAGCCGATTTATAACAGCGGATTCAAATCATAGCCTTCAGCACAAAGTAGCTACTAGCTTTAATTTTCTAATTCATCGCTTGTTAAGTTTCCTATTGACAAATGAACGATATAAAAAAGAATTAAATTACATCAAACAAATCGCGGAATGCAATGGTTTTCAGAAGGATATGATAAACAATCTGTTTAAAAAACATAAACAAAACTTGTCCATTAAAAATAGTACAACTCTGATACCTCAAAGTTATCAAGGCACTCAATTTGTGAAACTACCGTTTCATAAATCGACTAAAAATCTATCCAAAATCTTCAAAAACCATAATTTACGCATTGCATACAAAACAAATAATTATTTTAGGAAATGCCTAAGATAAAATTGAGGTACATCAGAAATCATTTATAGAATAAATTGTAAAATATATTGGGTAAACAACACGACCAATTTTAACACGTTTTAAAGAGCATATTGCTCATTTTAGAGGAGGTACACCAGAAAAGTCTAGTGTTGCTCAGCATATTACTGAAAGAGGTCACGGCATGTCAACAGATAATCTTAGGTAGTGAAACAATTCCTTAATCTTATAGAATTGGATAGTTACGAGAGTAAGATTAAGGACAAAGTTATGAATTCTGACAAAGGACCCATCCCGCATTCTAGTTTATACGATTTCTTAGAATAAATTGTATGGCAAGTGTAAACATATTTATAGCCAATGTAACATTCAATATGCTAATTGTCTAGTTGTGTTTGTTTATACTCGTTATGTTCCCAAGCCAATTGTTTGTGTTTTCCATTGTAACAATATTTACTCATTATAAATAGAAGTCTTATTATTAAGTGGATTGTTATTGCTAAGTGAGCGTGACGAAGTACGCTTAATGTACAGAATAATCAGGTAGTATACATAGACTTAGATTATAAGCCGGAAGGTAGTGTTATTCAAGTGGTGTTCTGTGTGGTGCAAATCTCCCAGAGTGCGACGTCGAACATTATCTTCCTTCGTAGATTCTGCTGAGGATGGCAACTTAGTTGCCGAAATACGTATCCGGAGTTCCTCACTCATCGAGGTGGTAAGGGTATTTTTTTATATTTTCACGATTTTAAGCCACCGTATCCTATTATTAGGAGGCATTAGAGGAGGCATTAGAGGGCATTTAGTACAAATGTGTAAAAAGGAAAATGTTCATAATTTCATTACTGAGGATAATTTTTAATTTTAAAGATTCTGATATTGATTATAGATGTAATGTTAAACTTCCGTATGTTAAATTATTGGTTGAGGGAATTCCTGTCAATTTAAAGCAGATTCAGGTTTTGCTCATAGTGCTATTTCGAAAAAAAAATATTTTAGACATTTTATACATGTGGAATTATGTAAAAATGACTTATTAGAAATCATGTAGGTATTTATTTTGAACCAATGGGTTGTATTATATTAAACATAAAATTCGAAAATAATGATTATAAAATAAAAACTTATATTATTAAACATGGTGGTTCCCCTTTAATTGAAAGAAATAATTTATCTATGTTAAATTCACGGGTTTGTAAACTTAATAATTTGAAATTAACAAATGTTAACGAAAAAAATATTGAAAATATTGAAATATTGAATAATAATAATAAGGTAGGAACTTTTAATAAATACAAAGTCACTTTAACCCGTTTTAACCCAGTGTTTGAATATTGGAAACAACCGGTTCCTACGCGGTGTTCCGATAAGGGAACCTTAGTAATTTCTTGCCCCACTATGAAGAAACGCTATTTTTTTTTGTTTTTGCCAGTTTGAACATATTCAGTACCAATGTGGATGTTAAAGTAGAAGGGTAGTTCAAGTTAATTTTCATTGTGTTTTGTTTTAAGTGTTGATTTATAAGTCTGTAACTCCGTCGGTGAAATGGCCTACAAAAAGTAAGCATTAGATACAGTTTTTACATCAAATTCGAGAGATTTAATTATATTATAGTATACAACCCTACTTGATAAGATATATCACACATAATTGATGGAGCCATTTATTTCATATTTGCCGCAAGCGCAATTTTTTCAAATTGTTCCACTATTGGAGCATTGGGAGTGGAGTACTCGTAAATTATATTTTGTTTTAGGTATTTTACAACTAAAGAACTTATTGATTTGGTGGGAAGCGGTGAATTTTGGGAAGCAGATGTATTTATTACTCCACCTAATGATGGTCTTGAGTCTGAAGTGGATTCGGATGATGATGAAGCTCTATCAGCCGATATAAATTATCTTAGTGGCCGACAAATGGAAGGCGAGGCTTGTGCAAAAATTAAAAATTTTGATGGAATTTTGTATATCGGCGATAATGAAAACGCTGAAAACGAAGAATGCAATAAGTTGCCACCTGAAACTTCCTCAACGCAAATCCAAAAAAGTTGTCAATATAGTGAATCTGGGGACGAAAGTGATGATAATATACCATTATCTCAGCTATTTGCCAGAAAACCAGAAATTTCAACGGAAAATCTTCAACGAAATTGGTGTAAAGTTGACTTACAGCCTACTTTTTCCGTATTGTCATCACCCTCACAAGCAATGGAAAGACCGAACATGGACGCAATTTTTTGTTTTGAAATATTTTTTGATACTGATATTTGTAATTATCTCAAAGAAATGTTTATCAAATACGCAAAACAAGAAGGTGATCATAATTTTGATATAAATGAATGAGATATTAAATGTTTTACAGCAATTTTGTTTTTATCTGGCCACCTTCACGTTCCAAGATGGCGTATGCTATAGGAAGTTGACACAGACACTTATAATCCTGTAGTGGCAAATGCAATGCGAAGGAACAAGTTTGACATAATAAAAAAGTATGCTCATTGTGCTGATAACGATAATTTAACGGCAAATGATAAGTTCGCAAAAGTTCGACCTCTATTTGACATGCTAAATGAACGTTTCCTAGCACAAGCTTTACTCAATGAGAAACTAAGCTTAGATGAAAGTATGGTTCCTTACTTTGGCAGGCACGGAGCCAAGCAATTTATTAAAGGGAAGCCTATTAGGTATGGCTATAAAATATGGTCAGTGTGTGATCCACTTAGTTACCTTATACAGTTCGATCCTTACCAAGGCAAACAACCTAATCAGCCTTTCACGGAATTAGGACTTGGAGCATCTGTAGTGTTGACACTTGTAGCAAAATTACCAAAAAACATTTCATTCAAGATTTACGCTGATCGGTATTTTTCTTCATTACAATTAGTGAATCACCTACAAAAATCGGAAATTGGGTATACTGGAACCATCAATCCAAATAGAATAGAAAAATATCCATTACCATCAAAATTAGATACCTACGATTATCTCACTGATACTACAACTAAAGTAACCGTTACATCCTGAAATAACACCTGTCAAGTTTTAGTTATAAGTTCTTCTGATCCAGTTAATCCGATTGAACAAGTTAAAAGGTGGATATCAACAGAAAAAACAGAAACTTTTAATATCTCAGCCTTGTGTTATCAGCCAATACAATAAAAATATGGGTGGTGTAGATCGTATGGGTCAAAACATTAACAATTACAGGATTAGTGTACGATCTAAGAAGTGGTGGTGGCCTCTATTTGCTTTCTGTTTAGATACATGTGTGCATAATCCTTGGCAAAGTTATAGACGTCAGCACAACTGTGAAAAAGTAGATTTTATAAAATTTTGAACAGAAGTAGTGCAAGTATACCTAAAAAAATGTGGGCAGATTCCCGCCATTGGTGGACGTCCTAAAACATTAAAGCCATTGTCAGAAAGAGTTCATAATCATTAAGATATGACGGTCTAAATCATTGGATTGTTCCTGCAAACAAACAAAATAGATGTGCTATGTTTTATAAAAAACAAAGATGTGCGAAAAGTGCAGCGTAAATCTGGATGATAATTGTTTTAAAAAGTTTCATGTTGTTTGGTCAAACATTTTTAAATCTAAGTACATTTTTGTAAAATGTCATTTCGAATAAATTCATAAAGCCTGTCGCTTTTATTTACATATTTATATATTTCTCCAATACACCCATTCATTCCGGGCGTTCCAAAATCCGAACATCACTTTTTTTATATACAAAACAAAAAGAAAAAAATGCTTTTGTCATTGAATATCCCCTTCCCTGTATGAAATTGACGACAAAATTGTAGTTGTATAATTTTTTAAAACTCGGGCCCTGGGGATTGCTAATATCTATGAAAATTGGGCAAAAAAATGTAAAACCAAAGGCTATTCCGAAATTTTCTAAAGCTCGCCCTGTTCCTTTTGCTTTAAAACCAAAAATTGAAACCAAAACAGGTTAATACATGTATTCTATTTTTCATTGTATCATTAACTTCGTCTTTATTTCTTCGTAACACTTTTATTGTTTACACTACTACTTACTTGCACGCACAGATTCTTGAATCTCGTCGTCATTTATTATGTATTTAATTGCATATTAAATTTATTGCTAGGAGGACTCTTTAAGGACAACATAGTCAAACTCTGGACGAGTGGCAACTGTTTTTCTTTTAACTTTTTTGCATGCTTTTACCTACACCTAAAGTTACATACACATTTGCCTACATACAACACAAGCTTAAGTGTGACGCAAAGCGATAACAATGCAATTTGTATGGGCCTTCTAGTGGCAATGCAATTTTTCACAATTAATTTTGGTTTGGTAAAAAAAATTGTCTTGAGGCGAGGGCGTTCGTATTTTGATTTTGCTGCACATATATTTATTATAAATAGCAGCATATAGCTTGTTACCTTAAGTTCTTTGTTAGAAACATACAATGCACTCCTTAAGTACATTCACTTTGTCCTCCATTTACATCTTACATATTTAACAATCATCCCATCGGAGTTTTAACTGACAGGTAATCAATATCGATTTAGGTGACCTGTCGGATGTGTATGTCGACTATATGTATTTTTTATTTGCTGTTTTATAATACGTCATTGCGTGTGAAAATTATTATTATTAGAGTAACAGGTAAATTTTATATTTTTGTGTCTTTTCTCTGTTTTTATAGTATTATACAGTGAATACATAAAGGTTGGAATAAATTTATTTCAAATGCCGGTGTTTTTTCTTGAAGAAACGCTGGGACCGGTCGATTTTAGATTTTAGTTGCCGTTTTTCTCATGATTATTTCATGTTATGACAGCTCATTTATTTATTTTTAATGGAAACATCTTTTTTTATTTAATTTTTAAATTCTACATCAAAATCTATTATACATATTTTATGTATCATGTCCTATACCTGAATTGAACTGTTTCCGAAACAAAAATTGGATGCCTAAGAGATTGAACTAAACTTAAACACTTGAATTATGTAAACAAATCCTTGAAATGAGTTATACGGTCGACAGTGACAGTTGACTCATATCTGTACTGACATTGCAAAACTTATTACGATAAGTTTTTTGTATTGGTACGTCTCGATGAAAGAGTGCGATTAGAGATACTGATGATGATTGGTTATGGGGACAGGATGCGTACCCAAAAGGAGGTTTGCGAAATGTTTAATGCCAAGTATCCTCACAGCGAGCCAATATGTCAATCTACTGTCAGCAATATAGAAAAAAATATCGTGATTTAGTTCACGTCAGGGCTAAATGTATTACTGGCTGTTCAAGAAGACCACCATAAGCCTAGCCGCAGTATTGCTTTGAAAAATTACATCAACCAGACATCCGTCCTAAAGTATTTAAAGGAACATGAATGGCATCCATACACAGTCCAGTAGAACGAACTAAATGAAGTTGACCAAGACAGACGACTTGAATTTTGCGAGATACTGAATCTGTGCAGTAACGATCCACCGTTTTCTAAACGAATTGCATTTTCGGACGAGGCAACGTTTTGTCTCAATGGAGGTGTAAATAAGCAAAACTGTCGGTATTGGTATACTGAAAATCCTCGCTGGATAATGGAATGTCATACCCAATATCCTCTAAAAGTAATTGTTTGGGCCGGCATTGTTGAAAGCAAGATTTTGGGGCCCTTTTTCTTTGATGGGAACGGCAACAGATATTTAGAATTTCTAGAAGATGACGTAGTACCATGTCCTGCCACTTTATACCCCGATTCACATGCTCTTGACACACCAAACGATTTCTTATGGTATCAGCAAGATGGAGCTCCGGCCCATTAGACTCGTCTGTGCGTGAGAACCTCAATATAGTTTTTCCTGAATGATGGGTTGGTCGACTGGGTCCAATTGAGTGGGCGGCCAGATCTCCAGGTTTGACCCCTTTAGATTATTTTCTGTGGGGTCATCCTAAGTGTAAGTTAACCGACCAAACAACATCGAAACCTTCAAGAATAGGATAAGGGACGAAATGAGATTGACGGAACCTAATGTTTTGCAGGATAATGTCAGGAAGTTGGTGGAGGTCATTGCCGACATTTGATAAAACAATTTTTATTTTTTATTGCATTTTAACACTTTTTCTAAATAAATAATAATATATTGATGTTTCAAGTTACAGTGCATTTTTCTCGAAAACAGTTGAATTCAGGTATAGGACATGATACATAAAATATGTTCAGAATTTGACGTAGAATTTAAAAAGGAAATAGAAAAAGATGTTTCAATAAAAAAGAAGGGAACATGTTTTTGGGTCAACCTGCATACATGAAATAATCAGCAGAAAAACGGCAACTAAAATCAAAAATCGACGGGTCCGAGTGTTTCTTCGAGAAAAAAAAACACCTGAATTTTAAATGAATTTATTCCAACCTTACGTGCTCACTGTATACTATTTATTTATGTAAGATTATCTTATTAGTTATAAACATAGCATTAGTTCACAAAGAGAACAAAACACTGATGCTAAAGTGAGCCTGAGCAACATAGCAATCAAGTGTGAATTGTGTGAGACAGAAAATAAAAAAAGAAGTAATGACTATATAGTCTACAGAAATGTGTGCGGCAAAGGATTTCACCGTTATGTGTTTGCATGAGAGAGTTCGGTAAAGCCAGTTATTGGGTATGCAATGGAAAAATTAACCTCTACCTACTCTAGGATAATGAAACGCAAAACAGCAGTATCGATACCCAATTTTCAGTATACCAAGAAAATGCAAAGAAAGGACTGCAAGCAATAAAGACGGATTCGGCTTTCTGCTAAGTCCACTTTCATCGCTTACGCGTCGCACACCTTATTGCAAACCGTCCCAGTCGTTGCTATGAGTCAAGATATGCGCCATTTAGCGGACGCAAGTCAAGACTCCAACCAGCGGGACTGCCGGAGTGATACCTAAGAGAAAGTATCCTTGGTCCGATGTTGCTCCTGGTGTTAATCAATATTATTGCCGCGAATAACACACAAATCCAGTGAAATATCAGCTGTTATGCCTATGATATAAACCTAGTTGCAGGGACAAATACCATGAAAGACATGAAAGCAGTAGCAAGGCCAAACACCTAGGATAATCACAACAAACTTGTTATAAACGACGGAGAAGCTTCTTAGAACAAAACAACTTAAAGTTGAGAAGCCTGCTGGTATGTAACTTGAAAATCGGTCAATAGAATTAGAGAGAACGTAAAACTTATGGGTATCTACGTTGATGAGTTCCGTGATTGGAAACCACACACAGCTTTCTTATTAAAATAATTCAATTCCATACGATCCGGCATCGGAGTATTAAGTACCTAATTATACGAATGAAGATCGCGTGTAAAATATATACTTTATTAACTTCGAATCTTTGCTAAGGCTGCTGTTGCTCACATCTATTTATAAATGTATTCACGAAAGTATTAGATTCACTTTTGCCATAGACGGTAGTGGTAGAGATACATGTAGGTGTGTGATGAATTCTAGCCGATTCGCGACATTACTTGTATGTTTGCGATTTGATAATCCCGATGCTAGAATCGAAAGAAAGAAACAAGACCCTTTAGCTCCGATTTCGGAAATTTTCAATGCCTTTATTGAGAACTGCGGTTCTGTTTATATACTAGAAACAGGTCGATCAAAATTCAACATGTATGTGCCTGCAAAGCCATGTAAATATGGCATCAAATGAAATGCTTCTTTCATTTCGTGGTCGATCAAAATTCAACATGTATGTGCCTGCAAAGCTATGTAGATATGGCATCAAAATAATGGCTTTAACGGATTCTAGAACGTCCTACTTCTATAATGCCTACATATGCTGTGGCAAAACCTCGGATGATTTTGATTTATCTGATACAGAACAGAAGTATTCTAAACCTACACAGGCGGTACTTTGACTTGCAAGGCCAATCTACGGAACAAACAGAAATGTAACAGCCGATAATTGGTTTTCTTCAATGGAATTGGTAAAATTACTAAAAACAAAGGGCTTGACTTACATTGGAACTTTGAAAAAAAATCCGAAATACCACCACAGTTTTTAGAAAAGAGAACAAGACCTGTGCACTCTAGTTTATATGGATTTACTAATGAAGTAACGTTGATTTCCTATGTTCCAAAACAATTCATTATAGTATTGCCACTGTTAGGGTTCTACTAGTTTGCAGAACAGTTTGCCGGTGAGAGAACACAAAAGAGGCATTTGGTTATTTTAAAAT